>JAODAL010040756.1:0-36581 GCA_025379985.1 Phyllomedusa bahiana
TTTTAGAGACACTTGAATGTTTGTATGAATGTAGGGGCCCATTCTCTGCAGTCAAAATTTAAGCACTTTTTATCCACACGACAAGTTTAAATCCCTAGTTTTGTTGTTTTTCATTTCAAAATTTGGTAGAATCATACAGTTGTGATGCAACATGCCTCCAGAACGCCTCCAAATCTTGGGCACATTAAAAAGTGCCACGGGTGTTGCAAAATGTGCTTACTTTTGGAGTGCCCCTGCTCATACATCGAGCACACAGGGCTGCGACAGTTTTTCAGCTTAAAAGACACCCGAATACTGGCACAGCCCTGTACATACATGTCGCCCATATTGTTTATTTATGTTTTGCATGTTTTGATGTATTTGATTCATTTCTGTGGGAAACAAGCTGCTACAAAGAACACAAGTTTGCATAGATTTATAGAAGACAAATGATAATACTTTTTACAATATTTGTTGCTGAATCTATAGAAGTAATGCATAACAAATCTGTTGTGTCCTGACGTACTACAGTACTGTACTTCCATATGTAATTGAATGAAACCATAAGTTGAAGAAAAGACGTATTTACTACATCCTTCCTTCTGTTGTTATCCTTCCAATCACTATTATTGAAATGGTTTTGTGTTGTGTGTATATAATATATAATATAAAAATAAATATTATATATATATTTTTAAATGATATATCCTTCCACAATCATTTATTAATTATAAGATATTATACATATAAATTTTAAATATATATATATATACACACATATATGTAGTGACACACTCACATACATTCGGCCGCCATCTTGGCTCGGCCCGGGGGTTATTCAGCTCTGGGATCGCCGTCTTCTGTAGGCGGAATGGCACTCAGACACCAGGTTCCAGTTCAACATTGGGCCTCAGCCAGCTTTGAGCACATGCAAACAAATAATACCAACACAAAACTCGGGGCCAAACTGGCCACTGACTAAAACACATTAGTCCCTCTCTATCCGTGGCTGGACCTAGCGTCCAGTACCACCAATGCACCTCAGATCTCACCCACTGGTGTAGGCTTCCCTCAGCCTCTTGGGGGCCAGAGCTCTCTCCCCAGCTCTGCTGCTCCAACATCCAGGTAGCAGACCACGCCCCCTGATCACCTGGAGAGACAGGCCTTTTATAGGCCTGGTAAATACCGGAACTGGAACGTGGGAACATGGGAACGTGGGAACAGCCACCCACCCAAGCAGCTGTTCCGGGAAAGCCAACCCATAATGGCTGGGCATTAGCCATCTACATATGAGTGTCAGCAACCTAATGTTGCTGACCCAACAACACCTGGGTTCCCCCACCGAGACCATGCCCCAGTGGCACGTTTCCTACCAAGTCCCCTGAACTTTCGCCTCTAGTGGCAGCACCATGCGAACCCGCCTAAGGTCGCCCTGCCACAATATTTTATATATAAATATATATTTATATATATATAATATATATATATATATATAAATATATATAATATATATATATAAAAACACACACAAAAATAAATACACACCCATAGGCCACAAAAAAGCAGCAAACCCAAGAAAAATAAAAAAGTGAAAGATGAGAAAGAGGGTGCCAGTGGAAAGCTCAGACTCACGTGTACTTACCAAGATACAAAAAATATAATCCACAGCACACCACAGAAAATATATCAAAAGTAGTTTATTAATCCATGCCAATGAGCGATGTTTCATCTCCCTCAATGAGAGAGAGAGAGAGAGAGAGATATTTATTAAAATAAGAATCATGAGATATGCTACTCGGCATGTGTCACACATTTTGGTACTGAATTATTCTACAGTGTACTTAGAAGCACTGAATCCTTTTTTATTCTTCTAACCTTTATTCCCAATGCTGAATTCTGTTCCATGTGCTACGTACTTCACAAAGGATTACTCACATCTGGAAAATCAGAAGTGTCAGGATATTTGACATAAAAGTGCAAAATTTGCCAAAATCTCTTAGAGCTTCAGACCTGCATCATCTCACAAGTAGATGGATCTACAGATTTATATTTGGTTCATATTTTGCCATTGTAAGGTTGCTGGGTTTTTTGCAGCAGCAGCAGTCAAACGTTCCATTATAGAAAAATCCATTCATGTAATGCAGTACAGAAAGATCCACGTGGTTTTAAAGCACATAATAGATATGTAGTGTTCTGACAGTATATCTGGCTAGTTCAATAAACAAAGATGTATGTCAAGAGAAGAGTATCTAAGACCACATCCAATGTAACATAAAATATTAATAATCACTTATAGGTGTTGTGCATTAGATTTGAGTCAATGTAAAATGTGTTCCAAATCAAAGCAATTTGATTCAGGCAGGCCTGAATTGAATGTTGGCAAAAATTACTAAAGAAATTGACCTTAACCTAAACTCCAGATTTTTATGAGGGACTGCTAGGGCTTTTGGATTAGGAGGGATAGGTTCCTGACGGGAACGCCCTTATTGGGGCGACTATCCTGTTTTTTGTCAGGTTGGGGTAATCTAGAATTTGTGTAGGGTTTAATAGGGTTAGTTTTTTGTGTATGTATTTCTGTATTTGTGTTGTTAAGGCCATTATTTTTATCTTTTGTCACATTAAAGGTTATATTTTATATTATTCCCTATCTGTTCTGCAATTGATATATTAGGGAGCAGCCTTTTGACTCATAATTGGGTCATTTTTCTGTGTCTACCTTAACCTGAACTCCATTCTTGAAGGGTTATTTTCACCAAAATGCTTTAAACATGTAAGCAAAGGTAAATAAGGACTATTATTTTGCTATTCACAGCCAACTTCATATCCTAGTGATATGCCATCAATGTCTGTTGTGCGACAACTCATTTATTGTCTTTTGCAAGGTTATATGGGGTAATTTACTGTTCCAATTTGTTTCCAGTCCCGCTGAGCTCCCAAACTGGTAACACCAAGGAATGGTAAGTTGACCTTTAATACCTTGTAAAAACCCTAACCCGAAGCTTAAGGGTTACTATTAAGATTAGGGATAGGTTTTAAGAACATTCTGAACCAAATATATAATATAAATCTAATGAGTTGTTAGTCTCATAAAGAGCCATATTCTGAATTATTATACAGAAGGCCCTAAAGGGATTGTCTCACCATGCTGTTTCAGAGTCACAGCCAGCTTCAGGCTCCTACCTCCTGGTTAGGGTGTGGTTTGTTCAACAGCAGTGATTGGCATATCAGTTCCCCTATTTCTAGTTCAAGAAGTTTATAATCTGTAGTGCACAAAGCTACAGAGTTCTAAGGGTTTCAACTTGTCACTAATTTAGGTAAACAAACTCCCGAGACAGAAATAAGACTCAGCTGAAAGTGACTCACCATGGTTGGATGGCAGCTTGTGGAGCAATCAGATAAGAGACAGCAGGGAGAGATGGTCAGAAGCAGTAGATAAAATCTTCTTTATCAACTGGACAAAGCAAAATCAAAACAACAATGTATGTGGTAATAATTTTTATTTATCTTTCACTACATGTGAAAAGCTAATTATTGTGATGTTAAAACCATTTTAAAAGCGCATATTCACACCTCCAGTTTCAGGGTCCCACTTCATGGTTAGGCTGTGGATGAATCTACAGTAGTGATTGGCATTTCAGCTCTGCTACTCCTAGCTAAGGCTGTTAGAGGGACATTGGTGACATTGGCTACAGAGCTCTAAAGGGTTAAAGTTTGTCATTAACATAGATAAACAAGCTCCAGTGCTGGACATAACACACAGCCGGGAGGGATATCACCAGGGCAGTTGGAGCAATAAGAACAAAAAGAGATGTGTTGGTAACCTAGGAAAGTTTGTGTACACAAGCATAAGATAAGATCTCATCTAGTTCCGAAACAAAGCAAAATCAGAACTGCAATGTGTTGAGTAATAATCTTTATATAGATTTGCCTTCATGTTTAAAGTGAAACATTGTGGTGAGAAAACCACTTTAAGTGCAAACTGTGACTTATAGACTAGAATACAAACCCAATTAGTTTCACATAGTTTATGTGAAATATACAGTCAATAAACTGTTATACTGAAATGAGTCATATTGAATCGGTCTTATAACAGTAAGTAATAATAGCTTTATTTTTCAAGTAACATTTCACAAAAATTCTCACTTCAGCATTTGAAATTCTCTTTGTTGCTCCTAATGTTGGAAACAGGAACACCTGTACTGCTTGCTTCACTTTGAATTAAAGGGGTTGTCTCATGACAAGATTTCAGCCTACCTTCCTCCCGTTTTCATTCACTGATTTTTTAAATTGAGGGCGGGATTGCTGTTTTCTCTATCCCTCTCACCCTCCCTTCCCCTAGGTGACATCATCACGGTGTCGTGCTCGCTCCCGATGCTAGCACTAAATCATTCTGCATTAGCATCGGGAGACAGAGCTTCCAAGATACAGACAAACACAATGCTCAGTAGTTTTGTCTGATCGTGGAGTTTTCCTCCTACTCCTGCCGCATTCCTCCTAATTGATTTATTAGCATCCCCGGAGAGTGGATGAAACAGCTGCCCCCTGACACAGGGCACTTATCTTCTGATTTGCGGTCACAAACACATCCCTCTACTGCGAGTATAGCAATGTGTAACATGCATAAACACCTGCCTGTAACTCTCCTTTCACCCTACATAGTCTATCCAGCACCTGGGAAAGTTGGTTGACATTGCCCACAGCATGTACCCAGCAGAGCAGGGTGCCTACTGTGAGGGATGGGTGCTACCCAGCTTTCCTGGATGCTGAATAGCCCATCTAGCAACTTGGAAAGCTGAGTGACGTTGATCACAGCAGGCACCCAGAAAAGCTGGGTGTCTGGTGTGGAGGGTGGGTGCAACTCAGCTTTCCTGGATGCTGGATAGCCTATCCAGCCCCTGGAAAGTTGGGTGACATTGTGCACAGCAGGCACCCAGAAAAGCTTGGTGCTTACTGTGAAATATGGGTGCTACCCAGCTTTCCTGGATGCTGGATAACATATCCAGCATCAGGGAAAGCTGGATAGGCTGTGGGGGTGGGTCAGGGAAGCGAGGGGTGGTGGGTTGGGTAGGCAGATCCTGCAGCCAGAGAAGTGAATTCTAATTAGACAGATAAGGCAGCCAAGGCTGTGGATAGTGATCAGGCAGAGACTCCATGAAGTGAAGGCAAATTAGGGCAAATAAGGCAGTGAATAGTGACAGGCAGCCAGCTGAATGTGACTCACTGCTCTGCGCTGAGAGTAGGAAGAGAGGACAGAGAGGAGAGGGAGTGCGTATGGGTGAACTAGCACGCTCCCGAACCCGACCTGTGTGAAAAAAAACAGGAGTCGGCAGTCTATTAGAAAGTAGTGTTGAGCGATTATTATCGACAAAGTTGAATTCGGCACGGTTTTTATGTTGATCGGATTTTTTAGATCACGCGATAATTTAGGTTAAAATCTGTGCATAATCTATTAATATTGCGCCATTTTCAGCGCTTCCTGTCATTTTGGCGGCCAGCAAATCAGCTCAGAGAATAGAGCTGGGTGAACTGTGTGTGCGCCGTCATGACTGGGATGTGTATGGTTGCGATTGGCTGGAAAAATCACATGACCTCGTTTTACATAGAACAGCCCTTCCTGTTCTGCCTCAGTGTGTGTCAGCGTCTCATAGGAGTAGGACGTGCACTCTGCCTCTGTCCAAACAGCTCAACGAAATTGTTCTATTTGTCCACAGAGACAGCTATACTTTTAGCTGTGAACATTAGAACTTAGGTAGATGAGAGATTTTCAGATTTAGGTAGTTAGGCTGAGAATTTTAAAGGAGCATCTAGCCTGTAAGTCACGGGGAAGGGGGGGGCGCGGCCGAGGGGTATTTTTAGGTGCAAAAAATACCTTTATTATCGTTTACTTTTTAAAAATACTTTTTTTTCCCTTTTTTCCCCGCCCCGGCCTTGTTAAATAGGGCCCCCTTGCCAAAAATTTTCCCAAACAGAAAATTTTTGTCGTCACCGAGGTGTTTTTTTTGGTCCCAAAAAAAACCGTTTATTACCCTTTTTCATTTAAAAGATACGGGGTTTTTTCACTTTTCCCAGTCCAGTTTTTTTAAGAGGCCCTTGTATTTTAAATTTCAATAAAAAGAAATTTTTGTCGCCCCGCAGTGTATTTTTAGGGGCAAAAAATCCCCGTTTATTATCCGTTTTAAAAATTTCAAAAAGGGGTTTTTTCACTTTTGCCCAGTCCCTTTGTTGATAAGGCACATTGCACAAAAAATTTCAAAAGCTTTTGTCTTCACCGGGGTTTAAAAATTTTTTAGGTCAAAAAATCCCATTTATTTTTCGTTTTACTTTTTCCAGAAGGGGTTTTTTTTTCCCCCTTTTGGGGCCGGGCCAGTTTTTTGATAAGGCACCTTGCAACAAAATTTTAAATTTACAGCAATTTTGTCGTACCCGCGGGTTGTATTTTTGGGGCCCAAAAAAATACATTTTATTATCCGTATACATTTCAGATACGGTTTTTTAATTTTGGGGCCGGGCCCCGCTTTTTTTAAGAGGCCCCCTTTGCACTTAAATTTCAATACACCCAATTTGTGGGCCCCGGGGGAAAAAAAATGTTTTTTATTTTAAAAGTGGAATTTTTCCCATAATAACACCAAAAAAGGTTTTTAATTTTTTTTGGGTTAAAAATACTTTTTTCTGTCCCCGTTTTTTTTCATTTTGGGCCAGCCCCAGCTTTTTTAAAAGAGGCACCTTGTAATTTTTTTTAAAAATTTTTTTTCAGCAATTTTGGTAAAAAACAAACCGTTTTGGGTTTTTTAAGGGTTTTGGTGGCCCTTATTAAATTAAATGTTTTTGAGTTTTTTGTAAAAAAACTTTTTAAAAATTTTAAGTTTTTTTTACCCTTTTTTTTGGGCCCTGTCCAAATTTTTTGGTTTTGGGTGTTTTTTAAGTGGCTTTTTTTTAAAAAAACAAAAAACGTGTTTTTTTTTGCAAGCCGGGTTTTTTCAGTTTTTCCGAAAGGGGGGATTTTTAGGTGAAAAAATTCCCGGGTTTATTACCCTATCATTCAATACGGGTTTTTTCCATTTTGCCCAGTCCAGCTTTTTGATAGAGGCACCTTGCACTTAAATTTAAATACAGAAATTTTTGGGCCCGTCAGGGGCAGGTGTTTTTTAGGTGCTTTTAAAATACCGTTTTTTTTTAAATTTCCCTTTTTAAAACATTTTTTAAAAAAGAAACGTGGGGTTTTTAAAAAACCTTTTTTCCAAAAATTTTTTTTCCGGCCCCTTTGTTAAATAGAGGAAACCTTGCACTTTAAATTTTTCAATATCCTTTTTGGTCACCGCGGTGTATTTTTATTTTGCAAAAAATACCGTTTTTTTTTCCCATACATTTTCAGATAGGTGTTTTTTTCATTTTTTGGGCGGGCCCAGCTTTTTTGATAGGGGCCCCTTTTGAAATTTAAATTTGAATAAAGCAATTTTGTTTTGATTTGGGGGATTTGAGAATACTTGTTTTCCCGGGTTTTTAAAAAAAGAGATTTCCCAAAAAACTCTTCCATAACCTAAAATTTTATCTTTCTGAACATGGAGCGAAATGCAGGGGGTAAGCGAAAAAAGGGGGGTGGGACTGGGGGTTTAGGGGTATGGAGAAGGGCCCCCTTTTCCAGTGCGGGCGGACAACACGCAACCCAATGGTTTTGTGGGTTGAGGACCTTCGGGCCGGTCATCGTGGGTGGGGCCCTGTGAATCTCAGAAAAGGAACAGCTCCCCAATTTCGGGTTTCTTCAGGGTTTAAGGAAACCCTTTCCAACTAGCAGCTTCCCCTCCCCCCCTTCCATCACGGCCAAAAAATTTTCATCAGCATCATCAGAAACCGAAAAACCCATTAAGCAAAGGGCAGCCCAAATGTCAATTCTTGTACCCCCCCGATAACCCATTTTCTGAAGCCCCTCTTTGTTTGACAAAAGGGCGGTTGGGGTCAAAAGGCATTTTAAAAAGATCAAGAGGCCAAAGAGGTGATTTTGCCCTCTCTGCGCCCATTTAAACTGATGCCATCAGGGGGGGAGAAGGAACCGGGTAAATGGGCCCAAATATCCCGGGCTGGGGGGCAAACGCCTTGCATCCCCTTCCCTGTACCCGCAGCTCCTGGATGAAAGAATTCGGGACGCCCAAGTCACCTGTGTTGATAAAGATAAAAATGCCTTGCGGATCCAACGTGATTTTTTTAGCAGAATTTTTTTGCGAGCGCTTCCTCATGGACGAGGGGGTAGTGCCCATAGGGGTTTCCCCGCCTCAAAAAGGGGAGGGGGGTCGCAAAAAAGGGCCGCTGATATGATTCCCCCACCCCGGGTCCCGAAAAACCCGCCCCCCCGCTTTTTGCCGTAAAAAGGTTTCCAGGCCCCTTTTAAAAGCCGGGGCCTTCTTTGAGCAACCCCCTGATTCCCCCACATGTGATATGCCCCCTTTTGGGCCTTAAAGCATAAGAAAGGGCAAAAATCTTGGGTTTTTAAAACCACCAACAACATGTCTAGTACATGCAGCGAATGAAAGAGTTGAAATGGAGGCAACACTTCCCCTTTAAAAATTGCCAGCCCCAAAACCCGGCCGGGCTTCCAACCCCCCCCCCGCCCCCAACCCCCACCCCTTTTTTTTTTTGTCTTCCCCCCAAAACCTCCCTTCCCCCACTCCCCAACCTTCCCCCTTTTATTCCCTTTCCTAAAAACCCCAATTTCAAAAAAAACCTTTTTTCCTTTTTATCCCCTTCCCCCAATCAACCCACACCCCCCCCCAAAAAATTCCCCCTTAACCCCCCCCCCTTCCCCCTTCCCCCTTTCCAAAAAAAACCCCTCCTAAAATCCAAATTCCTTAACCCCCACCCCCTTTCCATTTCCCAATTTTTGGGGACAAGAAAAACCCCAAAAATTAACCCCCCCCCCCCCTAAGAAAACCCCTTTGAATTTCCCCCATTTGGGGGAATTTGGTTGGAAATGTTCCTTTTTCTTTTAAAACACAATGGGTTCCCTTCCCCCCCTTCAGGGGCCCCCTTTTTGGGGGGCCCCCTTTAAAACCAAAAGCCACACTTTTCCCCTTTGGGGAAAAAAAGGGGTTCCCTCCCGGGCCAACCCCCGTTCCCCAAAATTTTCCCAAAAGTGTTGTTTTTTGGGCCTGGGGTCCGGAACAATTTTTCCATACCCCCAAACAGGGAATAAAAGCCCCGCCCTTTTTGTGGGGACAACCCCTTACTTTGACAGGGTGGAATCCCCCCCCCCGGGGTGAACGGGGGTTTTCCGGGGGCCCGGCGCCGCTTTTTAAAACCGGGGGAGGGTTGGGGGCCCCAATTAAAGGTTTTTCTGGGGCTTTTAAACGATTCCCCGGGGGGAACCCAGGTGGATTTGGGGGTTTTTTTGTTTTTTTGGGGGCCCAACCCAGACAGTTCGGTGCCGCCCCGCAAGAGAAAAAGCGTGGCAGGGGGGCCAAGGAAATTTGTGCCAGGGGGGTGGGGGGGCGATCGGGGGAATTGTTTGGGGTTTAAGTGGTAGTGTAAATTTGGGGTGGTGTCCTTAAAGGGGGGAAGGGGGAGAAATACCCTTAAAGGGGGGTACCCGGGGGGTTGGGGTTGTGGGAGGTTTCCAGATTGATTTCCCACTATCCCCTTTTGGGGAAGCCTTAACCATCACCCGGGGCCGGGGCGGGGCGGTTTGGCCGGGCTCGGGCTCCCCCCCGAAACCCGGGGTTTTTTCATTTTTGGGGGAACGGGGCCCAACCCGGGAAAACCCAAAACCCTCCCCATGCTCCACAATTGGGGGAGCAGCGCAATGCCATTTCGCGGGAAATGAAAGGGTGAAAAAACCCCCCCTTTAACAAGCACGGGGGGGGGACCCCCCCGGTGTTGGGGGGGGGGGATTTGGGAGGGGGAAGAAAGAGCTCTGCCCCAAACCTTTTCCCCATTTTAAAAGGAAGCCCCCCAAAATGGTCTGGGGCCCAAATCCCCTTTTGTCAGCATGAGCATTGTAGTAAATCTTAGTTTTTGGAACGATCGTTGGACCTCTGAAACATCATCCCCCCAGCGACTGAGGAGGAGATGGACACAGGTCCCGGAAGGGAAAGCCTTTCCCCCCGTCAAAATCCAAAAGGGCCCCAACATTTTTTCTCAATTTTATGGTTTTTCATATGGGCCAGTGGTTCGGGGTCCGGGGAAAAGCAAGTGTAAAGGCCCCGCATCACTCTCAGGGTCCCTCACTGAGGCAAGTCGGGTTTGTGTTAAAGGCTGTCCCGGGGGGAGGAGGGGGTTTTTCCTAACACGGGACGTTACCGACTCCCTGCCTAAAGAGGTTGGCGCAATTTGAGGCGGGAGAGGAAGATGAGGAAGATCATTTTGCTAGTGCCCCTCAAACCCAGGGGGCTTGGAAATCAAGGTTTCCTCTTACATGAGTGCTTGGATCTTCTTTTCCTCCAACGATCCTCCCTTTAAAGGGGCCATCAAAAGGGAAAAAACAGTTACGGGGGGGCCCACCCCCGGGGGGACCCCCGGTAAAAAAAAAAATCAGCATTTTCCCTTTCCCAAACCCACCCAAAAAAGAGGTAAAATGCAGGAAAATGGAACCTTGTTTGATTGATCAACTGGAGACATCTTTTTGGTCTGTTTCACTTCTTCAAAATGTCATGGGGGGGAACAACATCAGCGACGGGGGGACAGCATTAAGTGCCAAGAAAGCCGTGGGCGGGCACCCCAGCGGGCAAGGTGGCGGGGAAGCCAAGGGGGTGATTTTCTGGCAGCCCTTTATTTACCACCTCCCCAAACGCATTGAAATGCGGGAACACATACAACACACAGAGCCCCATTTTGGACCCTGGTCCCCGCCTATCTGCGTCTCAACACCGATGTTTTTGTTGTTTCCCGGGAAACCCAAAAGATTTCCCGGGGTATCCCAAAAGGGGACGAAGGGCCCCGGAGCTCGGTTTCCGGCCACGCCATAGGGGTTTGTTTTCCTCCCCGCACCCCAGCGTCATATCTGACCCGGCCCCTTCAGCACAGTGGAGGGGTCATTACAGCAAACGCATCCGGCTTTCCACAGATAATGGGATTGATTACTTTCATCAAATGAATCAGGATGGACTCGATGATGTTGTGGCCCCAATTGCCGAGGTCACCGATTAGTTGCCCTTTTACTTCACATTCCTTTCAAAAAAGAAAATTTTTTCCCCTTGAATATTTTTTTTTAAAAAAACCAAAAAAAAAATTTTTTAACTGCAAATTTTTTTAACTCATTTCCCCAAAATTTATTTTTGGGGTTTTGCTGTGAGGAGACGGGAAAAAACACAAGGTTACAAGAAAACACCTATTCCCTTTTTTCACTTTTTTTCTTTAGAATTTTTTCCCCCATTGTCCAAAAATTTTGAGGTCATGTTGCTGTGAGATACACTTAAAACATGGTTTTTTGGGGAAAAGAAATGTGGGTTTTAAGTGGGATTTCTCCATCACAATTTTTTAAAGTGGCTGAGGGAATATATTTTTTAATTTTTTGGGGGCAATTTTTCTTTGAAAAAGAGCAAAAATCCGGTTTCTAAAAAAAATGTTTCTAAAGGGGGTTTTTCCTTTAAATTTTTAAAAGTGGGTAAAGGGGCATTTTTAAATTTTTTTTTTTCATTTTTCTTTGAAAGCAGCAATTTCTACAGGGCCCTTTTTAAAAAAAAATTTTTTTCTAAAAACATTTGTTCTTTTAAATTGTCCCAAAAATTGGGTATGGGTCAGTTTTTGGAAATTTTTTTGGGGGGATTTTGCTGTTTAAATTCAGCTAAACTACAGGTTTCCCATTTTTAAAAAAAAAAAAATTTTTTCAAAGACATTTGTTCTTTTACAATTTTTCCCAAAAGGGATCAAGGGTGATGGTGCTTCAAAACAGGAATAAAGGGGGAAAATGTTAATGGGCACTAATTTCAAAAAGACTTTTTTTTTTGCAAGAACTTTTAAAATAGCTAGCAATCCCCCGTATTTAGGAAAAACCCCTTTAAAAAACAATTAAAAAAGAGAAACAAAGACATTTGGGATTTCCCTCCAAATTTTAAAAAATGTTTTTTTCTAGAAATTAAATACTAAAAAACTTGCATGTACAAAATAGCTGGTAAAAAAAAACCTTGAATTGTACAAGGGGGGTTTCAGGAAGACTTGACCAATGTAGGTTTTTTCAAAGGACATGGAAATATGGAGCACAGACAGAGAACAAAGGAAAAAGAAAACAATTTCCTCCAGCACCTTAAATTAAAAAAAAAAAAGAATTTCCCAAAAAAAAAAGGGGACCGGGTGGGGAAAAGGAGGTTAACCCCAGTATTTTCCAAATGAAAACTCAATTGGGTCCGCACTAATACGGAGGGGGAAGCCTACCCCCCCGTCTTGGGCTGTGTACTGAGGAAGGCGGGGGGTTTAAACCCCACATTCCGCTTTCCCCAACCTGCTTTTTTTGCACGAATTGGTTTTTTCCCGGTTTTTGAATTCCCCCTGGGCAATTTTTTACCCGTTTTTAAAAAAATGACGAGCCAGCCTGGGCCTCCCGACCCCCCTAACTCCCGGGGCCCCCAAGCGGCCCCGCGTGTTAAAGATGAAAAGACGCTGCCCCGGGCTCTCACCCCACCCCCCCTGTAAGTTGGGGCCCCGGCAGCTGGACCTCCGTGTTAAAAAGATGGGTGACAGCAGCACTGGCTCTCACCGTTAGGGGGGAATCAGAGGCTTCAAATTTTTCTAAAAAATCAATTTTTAAAAAAGGGGATTTCTGTGAGGGTTTTTGTAAGGGCAAAAAGGGGTCCAGGGCTGGACACCAAAATTTCCCAATTTGAGGCTTAAAATTTTCTGGGGCTGGAGTCATAGGGGGTTCCCATAAATTTTAAACTCCCGGGGGTCATTTCCCAAATCACTGAAGAAAGGGTTTGGAGGAAAAAAAACCAATTTACTTGATTGGCCCGAAAACACTCTCAGAAGCCCGGAGGGCCAAAAACTTCTCAAAATAAGAAGTGTTTTTTGGGGGGAAATTTTGGGCATTTTTTTACTTTTGGGGGGGGGGCGGGGCAAATTAAAACATCTACCTTTAAAAAATACCTTTAAATACTGCAGGGGGGGGTGTATGTTTATGTTTTTCACAATTGGGAAAAAAAAGCAAAAAGTAATAATTAAAACTATAAAAAAACTTTTCCCCAAATAAATTCCGTAAACCCAAAATTTGTTACCAAAAAATATACTAAATGACATCACTGTACAAAATAGAAGTTT
This sequence comes from Phyllomedusa bahiana, assembly GCA_025379985.1. NCBI lineage: Eukaryota > Metazoa > Chordata > Amphibia > Anura > Hylidae > Phyllomedusa > Phyllomedusa bahiana. Next base: position 13,216 of record JAODAL010040756.1, read on the forward strand.
CCACTTTGTGTCTGGGGTCAAACAATTTAGGGGGATGGGGGGGTACAGAAAGGTAAGTCAAGTAGGTTTATCAAAAATGGGGGGTTCAAAAAATCTTTTTTCCCCGCACTTTTTTATCTTGGTCAGACAGGGGTTTTAAAGGTCATCTGTGGTCCAGGGCAGGGATAATCAATGTCCGGGCAACTTTAAAAAGGGGGTTGAAAGACTCCTTTTTTCCGGCAAATTTTTTTTTCTTTGGGTTTATGCAGGTTTGGGCTCAAGCTGTGGCCCAGGACCCGGGATAGTCAAAATTTTCCCGTAAAAATAAAAAAGGTGTTCAAAGTATCTTTTTCCCGCAAAATTTTTTAAACTGTGGGTTTAAAGGGTTTTAAAGGGGCATACTGTGGTACGGGCAGATTAAAAACGTCAATTCCCCTTCAAAATAAAAAAGGGGGGTTGAAAGACTCCTTTTTCCGGACTTTTTAAAACTGGGGGTCATGCAAGGGTTTTGGGGCTCATGTTTTGGCCCAGGACAGGGATAGTCAATTCCAGTTAAAAATAAAATGGTGGTTCAAAGACCCTTTTTCCTTTTTTCCGGGCACTTTTTTTTTATTCTTTTTTGGGGGTTTAAAAATTAGGTTTTTTTGGGGGCAAAAGCTGGGTTCAAGGAACAGGGAAAATCAAAGTCCAGTTCAAGTAAAATGGGTGGTTCAAATCCCAAAATGCCTTTTGGCACTTTTTAATTTGTGGGTATGCCGGTTTTAAGGGGCATGCTGTGGTACAAGACAGGGTATTTATTTGGGGTTTTGGGCTTTTTTTTTGTTTGGGTTTTTTTAAACCCAAATGTGTTGCTAAAAATGTAGCACGTATCCCTTTGCTGGTTTTTTGGATGTTAATTCCCGCTTCTCCAGCCTGGTTTTGGGGGGTAAAAATTTAAGGTGTTGTTGCTCTCCCCTTGACTTTAATGGTCATCGGCGTAATCTATTAACGACTAACGGAAAACGTCTTGATAAATTCCGATACGACTATCGACCCGGGTGAAATAGTCGAGTAATCGTCATCACTATTAGAAAAAAAAAGAAGGTTTGGTGACCCTAGGCACCTGAAAACCTTTTGGTGCCCCCCACAAAACAAATATCTGGAAATTTAGTGGGACAAAGGTAATTGACATTTTATTGGAAAAAATTTATTGTTTTTTTAAAGATCTTTAAAAAACCAAAACTTTGTACGAGACCCAACCCCCAAAAAGGCTCAAAAAAAATATGGGCCCCTAAGGGTGTTTACACGGGGGGTTTTTTTGTGCGTTTTTTTTTCAGTTTTTTGGATGTGTATTTTTTTTGCAAAAATTACAGGGGGGCCCCCCCCCTTTTTTGCAGTGCCCTTCTCACAAAAAACGCTGGGGAAAAAAAAAAAAACAGTTGTTTTTGAAGTTTTTTCAAAAGCATTTTTTTGGAAGTGGGTTTTTTTTTTGGAAAAATTTTTAAACCAGGGAAAAAAAACACTCTGGAAATTTTTTCCTTTTGGATTTGGGCAAAAACAGCCCTTTTATTGAAGAATAATGTAAACACTTTTGTGTATGCCTTGTGTATTCCTGTTTTTTTTAATTTTTCCCCTTTTTGCAAAACCTTTCCCCAACCCCCCTTCCCCCCCAATTTTTGGGCCCTTTTTTTCCCCCATCCCGGGGGCGGCAGGGAGGGGAATTTTCCCGATTTTTCAGGGCTGTCCCAAGGGTTGGGGCCCCAATTTAGTGTTCCCATTTCCAGGGCCCATGTTTTAAGGGAAAATCCCTCTGTAAAAATGCGGCCCCGTAAGGGGAAAAAGGGGGGCAGGGGAACCCCCCCTACTGCAGGGGGGTGGGACCGCCGCCTCATCTCCAAAAGTTCAGTTTCAAAAACGTGGGGCGGAAAGGGGAAACAGCAGAGGAAAAGGGGGACGAGCAGGGGGGTAAATATCACTCCTCCCCGCCGGGCCCCAAAAACTTGGGGCCCCTCTCTCCTTCCGCACCCAAATTGGGGCCCCCTTTCCCCCCAACAACTCAGCCCCCCCTTTTCTTCCTGCACCCCCCAAATCAGCCCTCCACACACCCAACTCAGCCTCCCCCACCTCAAACCCCCAATCGGCCCCCTCCCCCCCCCCGTCCCCCCAAAAATCGGCCCCCCCCTTTCCAAACCCGCCCCCCCCCCCCCCCCCCCTGCCCCCAACTCGCCCCCACCCCTCCCCCCCCCCCCAACTCGATCCCCCTACCTGCACCCCCACCTCGGCCCCCTCTTCTCTATTTCCCCCAACTCAGCCCTTCCTTCATCCCTCCCTGTCCTCCTTTGCCCCCCAGACCTCCCTTGAACCCCCCCCCCCGAACCCTTCCCCCTTTTCCACTTTACCCCCCCATCCCCCCCCTCCTTTTCCCTGAAACCCCCTTTTCCCCCTACCCCCACTTCCCTTCCCCGAACCCCCCCCCCCCCACACCCAAACACTGTTTCCCTTTTATCCCGTATGTGGAAAGCTGGGTGGGCAAACCATCCACACCAGGCATCCAGGAAAACTTTAAATGCCTGCTGTAGGGTGGGTGCAAATCAGCTTTCCCCGGGGGGCATTTTCCGCACTAATAGGATTTTCATCCCCAAAGCTGGTTGACATCCAAAAACAGGCGGGCCAGGAAAGCTGGGGGATGTCCCATTTGTTGTGTTTTTGTTTTTTTTTCAGGGTTTTCCCTTTTTGACTAAACGGATTTGGGGGCTTTCGTCGGACAACGTATCACTATTTTTTTTAATAAAATGGTTTTAAAGAGGGGGGGTGTCGGGGAGTGTTTATTTTAAAAATAAAGTTTTTTTTTTTCTTTTTTTTAGGGGGTTTTTTTTTCATTTTTATTAGTGTTTTAAAATTTAATGCCCCGGTTCCCCGGGGAAAGACGCCTCTGCATAACTATCAGTCGGGCTTGTTTCCCTAGCTGTTTTTTTTTTTTTGTCACCCCAGGGGGTGACACAAAACTTGTAAATTATTACCCCAGACCCAAGAAACCAAGGGTATGGGAAGAGCCGGTAACTGTCCGAAGCGCTCTCTAATGTGTTTTGGGCCTCTTCTGGAGCAGCTGCAGGCTGGTATTTTTAGAATAGAAAGGGACCAGTATCGATGGTTCTTCCCATTATGATAGTATTAGGCTGCCGCTGTTGGTTTTATCCTGGCTGGGTACAGGAGATGGGGGGGACCCCTCATGGTTTTTTTCTGAAAATTTTTTATTTAGGGGAAAATTAACCGGGGCATCCACTGTAATGTTACGGGGGTCCCCACTTCGGGTTTCTAAATAAATAAAGATTTTTGAAAAAAAAAACAAAGGGGGTTCCCCTTTCCAATTTCCCAAAACCCAGCCAGGGAAAAACCAACATTGCAGCCTAATATTTTCAGAATGGGAAGGTCCTCAATACGGCGCTTCCCTTTTAAAAGAGTCCCACCGAGCCCCCCCGGGGCAGACCCTACATTAGGGGTCCATTTCGATGGTTCCCAGCTCTTAGGGGACCCCCCCGGTGCCTTTGAGTTTTGGGGGTAATATACAGGGTTAGTGTGGGCCTTTGGGGTGACAAAAATGGCAATGGCTGACACCAGCCCGGTGTTTTAATGGAGGCACGAAAACCCTCCTTTACTATGACGGAACATGGGGGAAAAAAAATAACACAAAAAAAAAAATAAAAAAGCTTTTTATTTAAATAAATTTCCCCTGACCGGGCCCTCGCTGACCGTGTTATTTTAAAAACAGATGCTATGCGTTTCGGACATGTCTAATGAATCCAATAGTATTAAAACCCCATCCCGCACCTCTGAAGGTCCGGGGGTTGGCTGATATCTGGCGGGATGGAGAACAGGCCAAGCCAACAAAATTTCCGGGGGGGTTGGTTTTGTCCCCCCCCCAGGAGATTGTCCCTTAAGCTGTGACATTTACCTCATTTCACCCCTGTGATCTAGTGCCAACAAAATAAAAACCCCTCAACCCTATAACCCCCTGCCCCTGCTTATTGCCCCCACCCCTTCTCCCCCTATACCTATGGGGATTTTTTGTACAGAGGGGGGAATTGATGGGAATTTGGAAAAGTGCAGAGTCAAAGATGTTTTGGGGGGTTTATTTCTGCAGGGGCGGACTGGAAAAATCTCATTGCAGTCTGGAAGGGAAATGAAAAGGGAAAAACCCCCAACAAGAAGATTTTCACCGTGAGTCACTAAATTTTTTTTACGTAATGACTTATTTCTGCAGAGCCTGTGTAAACGGGGACCTACCCCCAAAATGGTCACGTATTCAGGAATATTGGTATAGGGGGTGATGTCTTTGATCAGTATGGTGTATTATTCAGTCACTATGTGGGGTGATTTTTGGCCCATGGTGTTGTGGTTTTATTCGTCACATGTGGTGGTGATATGTTTTCATGGTGTTGTATTATTCAGCACTATGGGGGAAAAGGTTTATGGTTATTATTTAGTAAATATTAAAGTGAAGTTTTCATGTGTACTTATTATTCATCACATGTGGTGGTGATATTGATCTGGTTTTTGTTTTTATTCAGTCACATGGGGTAAAGGTTTATGGTGGTTTATTTAGTCACTATGTAATAGTGAATGTGTTCATGACTACTAGTATTATTCATACTAGTGGTGGTGATATGGGAAGGTGTGGGGTATTATTCATTCACTAGTGGGGTGATATGGTGGGGTGGGGGCGGTATTTTTCAGCATATTTTGGTGGAGAGGGGGTTCATGGTGTGGGGGTTTTATTAGTCATAGTTGGTAGATATGGGGGCTTTGGGTGGAGGTATTATTCAGTCACTTGTGGTGGTGGTATGTGTCATGGTGTGGCAGTTGTTATTCAGTCCTAGGGGGGGTGGTGATATGTAGTCATGGGTTAAGGTATTATTCAGTCACTTGTGGGGGTGAAATCTGTCATGGTGGGAGGTATATACAGTCACTTTGTGGGGTTATTTTTGGTATTGTGTGCAGGTATTATTCATCACTGTGGGTGGGGGGGATGGGGTTCATGGTTTTTTTGGTATTTTTTTCACCCATGGGGGCGTGATATTGGCAGTTTTACTCAGTCAAATATGGGGGGTGAGCGGTTGGTGGGCAAATTTTATTTGATCTCTGTATTTTGGTATCATTTATAATATAGGTCTTGGTTTGGTCAGTAACAGTACGGGGATATTTGCCCCCCTTGTATAGGGAAAATTATGTGGTCACTTACGACCATTTTAGGGGTTCATCCCAAAACATAGTCTTACAGCTTTTTCTATGACTTTCTTTATATGCAATACATTACTTTATATAAATACATATTTATAGACCCCAGTAATGCCGCTGTTGTGTTGGAACTGGTCTTCTGGAGGAGCGGGCATGATTTTGTTCAGTGGGGCATGGTTAGAGGCGTGTACTATGTGATGTCATTTGTTTGGGCGTGGTTATAGGCATGGCTAATGTGTCCCTATTTGGAATCTCTAAAAGGTGGGAGGTATGTTTATGGGTTGTCTTGTATCTTAATTAAAGTAGTTATTCCCTCTCATTATGTTTCTCTAGTGCAGTCTCCTGTGAAACATATATTTCTCATCATGCCACAGAGGGTGGGTAGTCTTATTACTGTACTTGCTCTGCTCTAATTTCTGTTTAAGAGCAGCAAGAAATCGATTGGTGACATAGATCTCCACTTCCCTAACTTACACTGCATTGTATTCCTATGTGAAGCAGCTTCAGCCTGTTTCCCCCATTAATGAGCTTTTCTTTGTCAACTCTTACAAAAACCCAGTAAAAACACACATAGGAATAACCCGGGGGTTCTGCTACGCAAAAATAGCAGAGACAGGTCAGTTTTATGTCTGTAGTTAATTAGTGTGTGGATTAACTTTAGACAGGGCACAAATGATATATTTAGTAGATTTAAATGATATATTTAAACTACTAGATGATGATGCAATCCTATATCTCACGATAAGTCAGCCACAAAGTAAAAAACTGACCACTTGTCCACACAGCTGAACATACTCTGGACTGGTAGTTAAATTAGGGATCACATAATACAGCTGATCATAATGAAAGAGTTAAAATTCATCAACACAACTTTAAAGGGTTAATAAAATTTCATGCTAAGTATCCCTGGTGAATTCATTAAAAAGGGCCCTTTATGAAAACTGCTGGTCCAAAGCCCTTTGCCCGCCCCTAGCAACCAATCAAGCACCCTCTCTTTCATACAGTGCCTGTAAAAATGAGATTTGCGCTTGATTGGTTTTTTTATGGGCATCAAAGTGAGTTTTAGACCTAGACAATTTTCATACATGTGGCCCTAAATGTCAACATAAAATTTGGTGGAATCCTCTTACTATAGTGGTTAAAGAATTCAGGTAGATAGAACGCTAATTTCTCTTACACTATTTGAAAAAAGTATAAATGAAAGTAGACCAAAATATTTGACAAGTTGATATGTAACACATTTAGCACATGTAAATGCAGAATATTATATTTATGACAAAAACAGACAGAAGAATGTTCTGTCCTATATACACACTCAAAAAAAATCAAACATCTAACCTAGAGTTAGCTTCGAATATGGTAGTCAATAAATTTTATAAAGACAGATGTGTTTACTATATTACATAACCTGGAGTGGGTTGGTTACTTTTTTCTTATGTCGCTTGTTCTGTGAAGTTCTGGGTATTTCCAAACAATAGAGATCCAATCTGTCAAGCTTAAATGGTATTTGTCAGGTTTTGTATGATTCCTCATGGTTCTTTTTCTGCTTTTTTATAAACGTTATGTTCTTTTTATTACAAATATTATATGCATTTAACAAGCCTGCTAAGAAATAAAATGCTATAAGATTGTTTTTTTAATATTATACATAAAAATAAATGATCTTTCTTAGCCACCAAAGCCGCTCTTTTTAACTCTTCTATTAAAGTAAGAACCATCCTGTTTTGGCACCTGAATATATTTCAAACCCTTCTAGCAGCAGTGTTAATGTTTCTGACCCCTCTAAGGGAAGATTTTAGAAGTCCTGGAATATGTTTGTGCTGGAAGAGTGACTGATATACAGACGTTGGTTACATATGGCTCACTGCCAGCAAGGCAAGCAGTGGCTTTGTCCTGTGGTGTGGTTGCAGTGGAGAAGCATTCTTATACTCACTAATCTTGAGACAGTCAAGCCCCAAACATCCCTCTGGACAAGCTGGAAATTAATATAAAAACATAGCTGAGCAAAAAAAATCCTAAAAGAGCTAAATCAGCAACCAGGATTTTAAGAGCAATTTCCTGCTCTTTGCAAAGTGTCTGACTAATGCTTAAAACCTCCTCCACATTTCATTGAGTTGTAGGGATCTGAAAACATTTTATAGTTAGAAACCCTTTAATTTATGTATTTTTATGGCTATATTATCTTGTGACAAGCAATACTATTGACACCTAAGAACTTAAAGAGAAAACATTTAAGGCGGTGTAAAGGAAATTATGCACACAGCTGCCATTATAAATTCAATTCCCAACACACTACTAACAACATACAACCTTAATTACCATTCACCACAAAGCAGTTTTGTTTAGCATGACATTCAAAAAAATGTGTAATGAATTTCAATTAAATAAATTTAAAATTAGTTACATTATGGCACCTTTAGGCTCATAACAGTGCAAATGTTTAATTAGCTATTTTACAATTTTATGCTTTTTTCCTAAAAAAAAAAAAAAAGAAAAGAAAAAAGACTTGAGAGAATTTGAGAAATAATAAAAGGAAATTATTATTTTTTCCATTTTATTTTTCTAAGCATTATATTTCAGCTTAAATGTAATTAAGTTATATGTTAGGATGTGAAAAATAATATGTGCAGCAAGCAGAAACAATAGCACTTATATAGTATCACTGTCAAAAATTTAGACAGCCTAAACTTAGACAGGCAGTTTAAAAATGCAGCAGATTCATCAAAGTGGCTCATGCTACTTGATAAATTTGTGCAGCTTTAGAATTGTCATATTTTTAGACCAGCTTTTTTTTGGCTTACTTTATATGCCAGAATTTTGACATAATTTTGGTACAGATTTTGGCACATGTCACTTTGTAGCCACACACACTTTCCTGCAAGGCTATGCCCACTTTCCGGAAAGCCACATGCACCTGTCGAGCAGTGTGCCAAAACTGTCTTAAGCCCTTAATAAATGTGTCTGGGACTGCTGTGACATGCTGTGCCAAATTTTGCCACTTTGTGACACATTTTTAGACGCTTTTTGGGTGCAACCACGTAAGTAAATGAGGTCCAATGCTTTTATTAATTGAAAAAAACATGTATCATATATACTTGAGTATAAGCCGACTCGAGTATAAGCCGAGGCACCTATTTTTGCCAGAAAAAGCTCGGAAGACTTATTGACTCGAGTATAAGCCTAGGGTGGAAAATGCAGCGGCTACTGGTAAATTTCAAAAATAAAAATGTCCCCCATAGGCAGGTATAGGCAAGTATATGTCGCCCATAGGCAGGTATATGCCCCCCATAGCATGTATAGGCAGTTATATGTCCCCTATAAGCAGGTATAGGCTATTATAGGCTGGTATATGTCCCCTCATAGGCAGGTTATAGGGTATTATAGGCAGGTTATAAGCAGTTATATGTCCCCTCATAGGCAGATATATGTTCCCCCATAGGCAGGTAATAGGCAGGTACATATCCCCCATGGGCAGTTTGTAGGTAGGTATATGTCCCCATAGGCAGGTATATGTTCCTATAGGCAGGTTATAGGGAGGGATATTTCATTATAGGCAGGTATATGTCCCCATAGGCAGTTATAGGCAGGTATATGTCCCCATAGGCAGTTAAAGGCAGGGTATATGTCCCCATAGGCAGTTATAGGCAGGTTATAGGCAGGTATATGTCCCTATAGGTATAGTATAGTCCCTTATACTCGAGTATATACGGTATTTTGTTCTACACATGCACACTAGTATTGCAAATTACCATATTCAACATTTGCTCTTCTCCCCCTTAAGTTATAACACACAAGACTAGATTTTTTTAAAAACAAACTTACGACTTGACACAAAGGGTATACTTTTTTGCATATCAGTATAGATTCAGCAATATTTGAAGAAAGATCTAATAACACATTTTCAAATGCAAACTTTCAGGGGTGTTTTCCCTCTGCTCTTCACAGCCAGCTTCATGCTCCCTCTTCCTGATTAGGCAGTGGGTGGTTCTACAAAGTGATTGGTATATTAGCTCTTCTATACCTAGCTGAGTCTGTTACACTGAGTTAAATGCTGGAGGTTTGTAAACTGTACAAGAATACAGAGCTCTAAAGGGTAAAAGTTTGTTCATAACATAGATAAACTGACTTCTGATCTGGAGATAACACAGCAGTGAGTTTGTCACCATGGTCACCATGGCCATACATCTTTACCCTTGGTGATGCCACGGATGTGCTGAAACATGTATGGGAGGTGTAGGACTAATTTTTAGCGTACTCAGCTATTGATCTCATGTTTCGGTGGTCTAACTGCTGTATACCATCATAATAATCTCTACTTTACTACTTTGAGAATAGGCTATTGAGTTCAATAACTAGTTAGACAGACAGCTAATACTTTAAAATAGCTAGCTAGCTAATTATGGTTAGAGAGGTTTAGTTGTACTATAGCTTAATAGACAGATACGTTTTCAAATAATAGTGAATCAGTGCTTTGGTATCTTTTCATTTCTTTTAGGATTTCTGTATTGCTATTTTAGGCATTGAAATAAATATAAAATTTTTTGGAGTCAGTCCGTTGATGGAAAGGGATTCAAGATTGCTGTTGGCAATATTTGGGTGTTTTATGCGTACACCCCAAAATCATCTGTTTTGTTGAGTCATGCTCAGACTGGGCTCCTGAAGCACCGAGAGCAAAGGGAGGTGGTCGGTAACCCAGAGAAACTTGTGAACACAAACAGTAGATAAAATCTCGTCTATCTACTTAACAAAGCAGAGCAAAATTTAAAACTCTTTAGATAGGCAGTTTTTTCAATAAAACCGACGTGCTGATCATGTGAAAATTCCACAGTCCACACTCAAGTAATTAACGAATAACTACAACTAACACATCATTACATCAGTGTTCCACTTAAAGGGGTCTCCAATTTAAAAAACCTCAGAGACTTAAAGCTTATTGGAGATGTGTACCTGCTGGGTTGCTATGTACTATGTACTATGGCAGTTCCTCACCCTAAATCCCCACAATTTCCCTAAAAAATCACCAGATTGCTAGCCCAGATAGCTTGAAAGGACAGAGGAAAGCAAATCATGATAGGCAGAATTAGAAATTGGTAGTTGAACAGGCATAGGTTGGAATAGGAGTTCTTTTACAGTGGTATAAAAGCAGAAGATTAGGGCAAGGAGCAGTCCATGGATCAAAAAAAAATTAAGGGTTAGTACCAGGAAACAAGAAACAGCCATACACAGTTGCACAGATCAGGAAAATACAGGACCCTAATGCTAAGGCATTGGACAATGAAGCAAGAGTACTCAAGTAGCCTTGGGTGACTCAGCATTTGAGGAGAAAAAGTGCCATGGTATGTGTTGGCTTTTAAAGAAGCAGACAGTCAATATTTCCAACTAGTTTCAACTATATTAGTGTGAGTTATTTCATTTCATTAAAGGGATGTATCAGGAATTAAGAATGCTCATTGGTCAATTGGGCATGATAAAGAATAGATGATAAAACTCATGCATACCTTCCTGATGCTCCCATTCAGAACCATCCGTTCATCCAGGAAGTAAGCAGTTAATGGTCATCATTCAGGTTATGTGTACGTGAACACTCTGGCCTGTGGTTGGCTGCATCTGTCAGGTGAACAATGTCCGTTCAATGTTTCAGTGGAGGTGAATGATACAGCTGCCGGGAGTAAACAAGAGCATCTGGGAGGTAAGCATGAGTCTTACTTCCATTCTTTATCATGCAACAGAACAACAAGCATTAGCAACTCCTGGAATACTCCTTTAAGTTTAAAGATTTGTGGACCAGAGTTCATTACGTCTGCAAATTTGTCCCAAAATACGTTTCAAATAGTGAACAACTAGATTAGCATTGATTCCAATGTAAAATACGCCTCGTCGTTCACACAAGGCGTATTTCCGCGACGTATTTTCGCCATGTAAATACGTTCGTAAAATTTAGTCCCTGTCACTTATTGAGGCGTATTTCGCGACATAAATCCCCATGGTAAAGAATGGGGAATGTATTTACGACGCAAAATATGTGCCACACTTTGTGACACGTATTTGAAACATATTTCGGGACATATTTGCGGACGTAATTAGGTCCGCAAATACGCCCCGAAATAAGCTGTGTGCACAAAGCCTTACCTTGATGTGTTTTGCAAGCTACAGAATATGCTATATCAACTATTACCTCATGTTTGATATTTTTCCAGTGTGTAATTTTTTTTGCCCTAACTATTGGGGAGAAGAGGGTTTCAATGTTTTATGTTGAACACCTGAAATGTGCTGGACAGTCCGCCCAATCGAATAATAGAGGCGTCATAGGTAGTAAGCCAGCATGGTGCACCATACGTGACTGTATAAGTGGCACCTGTGAGACAGTGACAGGTGGAGTGGTTATGGGTAGATATATTTCCCCAAGAGGCCTGGGCTCGGTAAAGGAAACCGGCAGTTTAGGCGTCAGTAGCACAATGATACTAACACATTCTTTAGTATAGCTGCTCCAATCCGCTAAGTCCGGGTTGGTTTTTCCTGGAGTGGACAAAGTGAAGGGTGGGTGGCCACTCCCATGTACCAGGTGAGGTTGGTATCAGGCCTATAAAGCCAGGGAATACAGGTCTGTGTTTGGTGCTGGTATCACTCTGAGGATAAAACATACCTGTTGTGAATAATAGATGCAGTCTGCTTTTAAGCATATTGAGGGCAATACTCTGTTTAGTCACCGCTCAGCCGAGCAGGTGTTTGTTTCTGTTCAGCCTAAAGTTAAGGCTCATTTTGTTTTGTGCAGTAATTTACCCTGGAACTTGAACTGATTTCCGTGTCACTGTTTCTGTCTGTGGAAGCCCTGCTAGCCTACCTGATGCTAAACCTCCACATATGGTGCTTTGGATGCGGGCAGTAAGACGTTAAAGAGACATACACATGTTTTGCTGCAGCCGTAAAAAGTGTCTGGATAAGGTTATAAACCTATGTCCTGGGTAAAAGCTGCTGCTGCGCAGCCATCGTGGCCAAGATGGACGAACTTTTAAAACATCTCATCTAGGCCAACAGCAGTCTCCAGCTGATGACAGCAAACCAGCAGAAAGTGGATGAGGAGGCCATGCAAAGCCAACCCTCTCACCTTGCAGGAGCAGCAGCACATTAACCGGCAGCTGCAAGAGCATGTACAAGCTGTGGCGCAAAGTGCGCAGAGGTCGTCTGCACGGGTTTTTCTCCCTTTGAGCTAGTTTATGGTCGACTCCCGAGGGGTCTCCTTGACATTGCCAAAGAAACCTGGGAGCAAGAGTCCACACCCCACAGGAGTGTAATCGAACACATTTCCCAGATGCAAGACAGGATTTCTGCAGTTATGACAATAGGCAGGGAACACCTACAGCAGGCTCAGGAAGCTCAAAGCTTAATGGATGTCATCCTAAAACCCCATCTCAGTATGTTTCTGTATATTTGGATGATATAATTGGGACAGCCACTTATCTAAGGTACAGGCAGTGCTTAGTTCACTTAGAGAAGAGAGGCTTACCGCAAACCCCAGAAAATGCACCTTAGGGCTTGAGGAAGCCCGGTATCTGGGGTACATATTAGGTAGTGGTGTGTAGGGATTAGTCCCAAAGGCAGCCTTTATAGACAAGTCCAGCAGCAAAGTTAGTGCAAATTAAACGGATACTTTATTGTTGCCACCCTTTAAACACAAACGAAAAACCAAACATAACATAAGGCTTACTTCAGCCGGCACTGGATGTTCACAGAATCTCTAGCCCAGCCAATGGGTTTATGATGCACGATCAGTCCAGGTGCCCGTACAGGGCTCTCACCTGTCCTGCTATTGCTAAGAAGCAGCACCACTTCTGGAGAGTCTCCTGTTTGCTTCAGGACACACAAAACAGCCTCTGCTGCACAGTACACTTGCAGTGAGACTGGGCACCACACCCCTAGCTCACCTGACCTACCAGGCTTACATAGAAAATAAAACCTGGCCTGGACTTGGAAAAGTGGGAGCGACCTCCCAACTGCTATCAACAGTTATACTAATAATACTAGGGATGTCAGTCACCTACTACGTCTGACACATACTATACTGGGCTTTACCTCACCGATACCAGGCATAACGGTGACACATATCTCCCATCAATGACTGTGCCTTGCGCCCTCTTACAGGTGTTATAAAACTGCAGGTTAATAAGATTGAGACTATACAAGACTGGCTGCAACCCACAATAAAAAGGCAGGTGAGAGCTTTTTTTGGCATTGTGGGTTATTATCGGCGGTTCATTCCAAACTTTGCCAGTATAGCAGCTCCACTAACAGATTTCACTAGGCACAGCAAGTTGGATATGGTCACGTGGAACCCAGAGGTGGAAAAGGCGTTCCAAGAATTAAAACAGACCCTCTGCAGAAGTCCGGTGTTGATCACACCAAACTTTAAGAGGGACTTCATTGTACAGACAGATGTGTCTGATGTGGGACTGTGGGCAGTTCTTTCCCAAAAAGTAGAGAGAAAGGAGCATCCCATCATATATCTAAGCAGGAAGCTCACACCAGCAGAGAAAAACTACAGTATAGTTGAGCGGGAGTGTTTGGCCATCAAGTGGGCTCTTGAAGCCCTGAGATATTATCTTCTGCTTTGCCGCTTCAGGTTAATTATGGATCATTCTCCGCTAACATGGATGTCTCAGGCAAAGGAAAGAAACGCCAGAGTCACAAGGTGGTTCTTAACTCTGCAAAATTTTAAGTTTACAGTAGAACACAGAGCAGGTAAACTTCAGGGTAATGCTGATGCTATGTCCAGAACGCACTGTATGGTGGCTAAGATTGTCCAACCCCACAGGTTCGAACAGAGGGGGAGGGTATGTGAGACAGTGACAGGTGGAGTGGTTGCGGGTAGATATATTTCCCCAAGAATACTCTCCTATGCAGCCTTAGGCAGTAGGTAGACAAATGCGTGTCACCGAGAGGCCTGGACTCGGTGAAGGAAACCGGCAGTTTAGGTATCAGTAACACTATGTTACTGACACATTCTTTAGTATAGCGGTTCCAATCCGCTTAGTCTGGGTCGGCTTTCCCTCGAGTGGTCAAAGTGAAGGGTGGGTGGCCACTCCCACTACTAGGTGAGGCTGGTATCAGGCCTATAAAGCCTGTACCTGCCAGCCTGTGTTTGGTGCTGGTGTCACTCTGAGGATAAAATATACCCACTCTGAATAACAGACGCTGTCTGCATTTAAACATAGTGAGGGCAATACTGTGTTTAGTCAACGCTCAGCCGAGCAGATGTTTGTTTTTGTTCAACCTAAAGTAAAGGCTAGTTTTGTTTTGTGTTGTAATTTACCCAATAAACCCAGGCAGAGTCTGGAACTTGGACTGTTACCTGTGTCACTGTCTCTGTCTGTGGAAGCCCTGCTTGCCTACCTGATGCCTCCACACACCATTTGTATTGCCTTATCTATATGCAATTACAATACTAGCCACCACCTCCCTCATGCATAGAAAGCGTGTCAATGGTTGTCTTATTGGTATTTTTGCATTTGTGCAGTCTCCGCTTGTATGATATTGTGATTTTTTTGCATACTAGTGTGAACTGGTACTTGTAATGTGCAGTTTTTTATCATTCGGTTGCTCCCCTAGTGGATGGGTGTGTGAGCTGCTGTTCTTTAGCTATCTGCACCTGTTATATTTCTCTGAAGTAGCACTGGGGCTTATTTTGCCTCCTATCGGGTTTAGTCTGTTATCCAGCTATTTAACTGTATGTATGGCTTGGTGTTTGTTTTGTTATATAGGGTCTCCCAGTAGGTACAGTAGGTAGGGATATAGAGTCACCCCTTATGTAGGTAGCAATATAGGTCTCCAATAGGTTGGTAGTTATATAGCCCCACCCCCCCAATATGTTGGTAGGGATAAAGGCCCCCAATTAAAAATAAAAAAAGATAATAAAACTCACCTCTTTTTTTCCCCTAATGAAGAACTCACTCCTCCCTATCTCTGCGCTGGCGATGTGAAGTCATCATGCCTTGCAAGCGGCATGATGACATTCTCATGCTGCCTGTGCGGGGGGTTACTCCGGTGGTTGCATGCCTCCCTAAACCCTCCGGAGTACCCCAAAGAGGCGGGGAAAGCTTTCGGCGGGGCCCGGGGGACGGGGGAATAAAAATCCCCCCTGGCACAAACCCCCACCAGCCCACTTTACAAAATCGGCTTAAAAAAATGCCCCTTGTTTTCGCACCTCGCCACTTTTAAAAAAATAAACTAATTTTAAAAGGGGTGCTTTCACACGGGGGTTTTTGTTGGTTTGTTTATGTGTTTTTTGTTTGCTTTTTGCCGAAAGGCAGAGTAGTTAATGCTGTACATTTCGCAAAAAAAAAACGCATAAAAAAATGCACCAAATGTCCATGTGGGGCCCCCCCTACATACAAGAAAGGAAAAAAGAGGGGTTTGCAAAAAAAACCCCCTCATCACAGAGTGCGCTTGCTTTAAAAACCCGGGGGACAACCCCCAATGACATGCATCAGCCCAGAAACAGCCTACAACTCCCCCAAAACAATCCCCCAGTAGTCGGGGTCACCATCACATGAATCAGCACTGATTCAACCCCAGGGGAAAATGACCCCGACAGCAGGAACTCCAGGAGACGTCATCTTAAATTGGGATTTTTCCCTTTTTCTCCTTTTTTCTTTTTTGGCCCAAACCCCCAAATGTGTTTTCCCCTGATGAAAGTTCCTTTCCCTTTTTTTCTCTGTCCGGTACAGCTTTGAAAGTGCCCTCTTTATGGAACTATCACCCCTGTGGGAATTTTACCACAGATACATCTTAGACTCCTCTCTTTTCCAAACACTTTCCCATAATTCCCCCCAAAAAAGGTATGTTAGACCCTAAAAATTAGGGAAAATTTAAAAAAGGCAGATAACTTTGGGAAAGTAAATGGTTTGACTCCCATTAAGGGAGGCGGACCAGTAATTTGGTAGGGGAGGGGCAGTAAAGCAGGGAAAAAAGGGCCACTTAAAGGAGACAGGGGCAGTAAATTTTGGCAAAAAAGGGCCAGTAAAAAAAAGAGGCAGGGAGTGTAAGGCCCGCCAGGGAAAGGGGATCATAAAAGCCCGGGAGGGTATAGGCAGCCAGGGCAGGGGTTTGGTTTGCCAGGGGGAGGGATTTATATAGCCAGGCAGGGGTATGGTAGCCCGGGGGAGGGGGATCATTAAAACCAGGGGGGGTAAGGTAGCCCCGGGCCGGGCACATATACCAGGGCAGGGTATAGGGAGCCAGGGAGGGCATCAAATAAACCAGGGGAGGGGATAGGTTTGCCCCGGGCAGGGCATTAAAATAGCCCCGGGAAAGGGATAATAAGCCCCGGGCGGGTATAGGTATCCAGGGGCCCGGGGATCATATAGCCAGGAAAAGGTTTTGCCAAAGGGGGGGGATAGGTAGCCAGGGTAAAGGGGGCATATAGCCGCCCGGGTAAGGTGCCAGGGTAGGGCTTTATATAGCCCGGGGGAGGGGTTTGGTTTTCCCGGGGAGGGATCATATAGCCGGGGAGGTTAAAAAGGGGCCCGGGGGAGGGCAAACCCAAAAAAAAGCCAGGGGCCCGGTATTGGGAGCTAGGGCAGGGGGTCATATAGCCAGGGAGGGCATAGGTAAACCAGGGGAGGGGGGAAAGGGAGCCCGGGGAGGGCATTTATAGTCAGGCAGGGTATAGGTTGCCAGGGCAGGGGATCCCTTTGCCAATAGGGGATAGGTAGCCAGGGTTTGGGTTATAGGAAACCAGGTCCCGGGCTCAAAAAGCCAGGGGAGGGTTAGGTAGCCGGTTGGGCATCATAAGCCCCGGTAGGGGATAAGTACCAGGGGAGGGGGTATAATACCAGGGCAGGGCATCAAAAGCCAAGCAGGGTAAAAAGATAGCCGGGCAGGGTATAAGGGAGCCCGGGCAAGGGAACTATAGCCAGGAAGGGTAAAGGTACCAGGGAAGGGGATAGGGAGCTATGGAAGGGCCTCAATATCCAGGGCAGGGTATGGTAGCCAGGGGAAAGGGGATATAAAGCAAGGGGAGGGTATAGTTAAACCACAGGGCATTATACCAGGGCGGGGGTTTGGTACCCGGTGAGGGCCTCATATAGCCAGGCAGGGTATAGGTAACCAGGGCAGGGCATCATATAAAACCCGGCTGGTATAGTTGCCCGGCAGGCATTTATATTGCCAGGGCAGGGAAAGGCAGCAAAGGGGAAAGGGGATCATATGTCCAGGGCGGGTTTTGGTAGCCAGGGCAAGGGTCTTTTAGCCAGGGCAGGGTATGGCAGCCAGGGAGGGCTTTATATAGATGGCAAGGGGATTGTTTGCCAGGGCAGGGTATAGGGAGCCAGGGCCCGGGGCAAAAATTATCAAGGGGAGGGTATAGGTACCAGGCAGGGGGAAAACCCTTAAACCAGGCCCAAAGGGTTTGGTAGGGCCCGGGGGGCATCATATAGCCAGGGCAGGTTTATAGGTAGCCAGGGCAGGGCAACAACATCCCGGGCAGGGTTAGGGAGCCCGGGCAGGGTATAGGTTGCCAGGTTTGGGCATTTATATTTGCCAGGGCCCGGGTTTGGGAAACAAGTCCAGGTTTTTATAGGTACCCGGGGGAGGGCATCATATATCCAGGGCAGGGTTTTTGGTAGCCAGGGGGGAGCATTATATAGCCCGGCAGGGGAAGGAGCCAGGGGAGGGGATAGGTACCAGGGGGGGTATAGGTTTCCAAAGGGGAGGGCATCATATACCATGGGAGGGTATTGGTACCATGGCAGGGTATAGGTAGCCCGGGCAGGGCCTCATATTCCAGGGAGGGTTTTAGGTAGCCCGGGGAGGGGATCATATGCAAGGGCCCGGGTATAGGTAGCCAGGGCAGGGCATTTATATGCAGGGGGGTATAGTTAGCAGGGCAGGGCCTCTAAAAACCCGGGGGGTATAGGTTTGCCAGGGGGGGGCATCAAAAAGCCAGGCAGGGGATAGGGAGCCAAAGGGCAAAAGGCAGGGCCATCCCTTTTAGGCCCAGGATATAAAGCCAGGGCAGGCATCATTTAAAACCGGGCAGGGGAAAAGGCAGAAGGGCAGGGGCATCAATTATCCAGGGCAGAGTTTAGGAGCCAGGGGAAGGGTTAAATAAACTAGGGCAGGGGATAGGTAGCCCAAAAGGGGAGGGAACATATACCCCGGGAAGGTATAGGGGAGCCGGGAAGGGTTTTGGGAGCTATGGAAGGGCAACATATACCCGGGGAGGGTATAGGTAGCCCCGGGCAGGGGCATCTTTAGCAAGGGAGGGTATAGGGAGCCCGGGAGGGCATCATATAGGCCCGGAGGGGGGTTTTTTTAGCCAGGGCAGGGCTTTATATAGCCAGGCGGGTATAGGTAGCCCGGGGAGGGCATCTTTTAGCCAGGAGGGGGTTTGGTAGCCAGGGCCCGGGCTTTATAAAAACCAAAGGGAGGGAAAAGATAGCCACGGGAGGCATTCCCTATAGCCAGGGGAGGGTTTAGGCCCGCAAGGGCAGGGGGATCTATGTCCAGGGCAGAGTTTTAGGGGAGCCAGGGGGAGGCAAAAAATTTTAGCCAGGGCAGGGGATAGGCAGCCGGGGAAAGGGGTTTATATAGATAGGGAGGGTATAGTTAGCCCGGGCAGGGTTAAAAGGGAAACCCGGGGAGGGCAACCCCAAAAATCAAGGGCAGGGTAAAGGGGGAAAAAGGGGGCCCGGGGAGGGCATCAAATAGCCAAAGGGGGGTATAAGGGAGCCCGGGGAGGGCATTTAAAAAACCCCGGGGAGGTTAAGGTAGCCCGGGCAGGGATCATACATTTCCGGGGGAAAGGGGATAGGAAACCAGGGAAAGGGGATAGGGGCCGGCAGGGCATCATATAGCCAGGGGAGGGTATAGGAGCATGTCCCGTGATAGGTAGCCAGGGCAGGGCAAACTAATCCCCGGGCATGGTTTAGGTAGCCGGCCCGGCATTAAATACCAGGGAGGGTATAGGTCCCCGGGGA
Source organism: Phyllomedusa bahiana (assembly GCA_025379985.1). Classification (NCBI taxonomy): domain Eukaryota; kingdom Metazoa; phylum Chordata; class Amphibia; order Anura; family Hylidae; genus Phyllomedusa; species Phyllomedusa bahiana. Next base: position 32,382 of record JAODAL010040756.1, read on the forward strand.
GGGTATAGGTAGCCCGGGCAGGGGATTTAATACCATGGCCCGGGATAGGTTTTTCCCGGCAGGGTATAGGGGAGCCAGGGCAGGGCATCATATATCCCGGAGGGGATAGGAACCAGGGCCGGGTATAGGGGAGCCGGGCAGGGGGATAAAATAGCAGGCAGGGCTTTATATAGCCGCGGGGAGGGGTTTTGGTAGCCAAATCCAGGGGATAGGTAGCCAGGGGAGGGCAAAACAAAAAAACTAGGGAGGGAAAATTGGGAGCCAGGGGAGGGCATCATATAGCCAGGCAGGGCATAGGTAGCCGGGCAGGGCATTTATATAGCCAGGGGGAGGGGGTAGGTAGCCCCCTGGCAGGGTATTTTGTAGCCAGGGGAGGGGATCATATAGCCAGGGCAGGGTAAAAGGTAGCCAGGTAGGGCCCAAATTTTAGGCAGCCAGGGACAGGGAAGTAGTTTAAAAAAAAATTAAAAATAATTTCTGTCCCGTCCCTTTAAAACCGCTTTCCGGGGCCGGGGGGGCCCCCCCCAAAAAAAGAATGCGGGGCCCCGGAACCAAAGGGGCGCGAATTAAAGTCATTTTCATCGCGCCCCTGCCCCCCGGGGCCCCTGGGAGTGAAACGACGGGGGTAATAAGATCCCAGAAAAGTTCAGCCTCAGCCGCGGCTCGCACCTTTACGGGGCAGGCGGCTGCCGTGATGGCTGCATGGCTGGGGTTTTTGGGGAACCCCCCCCTGCCGCATGTTGCGAGGGGGGGGCTGTCGGGCCCCCCGCCCCCGGGGGGGTCGCTGATGCGACCATTTTCGGCCCCCGTAGCGCGCCACAACCAGCGCCGGGAAATCGGGGCGCATTGGGGGGGGTGGAAAAAACCGTACCCCCGGGGGGCGGGTCCAAGCCAGCCCTGCGGGCCCCGGGCCCCAGCGGCCCCCCAGGAAATGCCCGTTTTTTCCCATGGGCAAATCCCCGGGCCCGGTTTCGGGGCTCTGCTCCCCTGATCCACCTGTAAAACCAGGATAAAAACTGCTAGCGACACCCCGAATAAAACCCCTATAGTATAAATATTTAAAGTAAAAAATAATTTAAACCAATTGTCATAAGGATTTTAAATATATATAGCTTGGGAAAATACAGTTTTGCTATCCAATCAAAAAAAATTTCAGAAAATTTCAGGGGTTTCAGTTTTTTAAAAAAAATGGGGAGGGAAAAACTGCTGATAGCTGGGTATCCCATTGGAACAAAGTATCCCGGCAGGGTTAAAAAAAACCAAAACCCCCCGGATGTTTTTATCACTTGATAACTGCAATTAGGGAATCAGGAAACCTCCAAACATATTAGATTGTTTGCCAATCCGGTCAAAGTCATAGGTTCAGCCAAGTTTTGTGTAATGTGCACAAGCACCTTAATAGATTTGTCTTTCAGACACTGTTTAAAAATGACATTTATAGTAATAATTGTGATTTGAAGACAAATAATTTTCAGTACAGAAGGTATATTTTCTGATGGATAAGACAAAATCAAAATGATTTACAAATGCTGTTCTCTATTGATTGGGGATACAGAAGTAAATATAAATGCCTATATTCTGAACCACTTGGTGATCACAGGTGTGGTCTATAAGCAATGTTCACACAGCTTATTTTGGGATGGATTTCAGTCTGTAATTCGCGCAGTACTGCGCGAATTACGGGTTGAAATCCGTCCCAGTCATCACGGTAATCCACAGTTCTCATAGACAACTATGGATTCCGTCTCCTCTCCCCGCTTGCTGTATTTCGCAACATGTCAATTATTCACGGCGGTATACGCACCGCGGATAATGAATGTCTATGGGGCCGGCGAGCTGCCGGCACCCCCGCCCCGCCCCCGCTGCCTAGCACTCGCCATAATTGCGGGAGAAATCCGTCCCCGCAATTACGCCGTGGATAAGCCGTGTGAACTCGGCCATAGAGGTGATGTTCAACTGCATGAATTAAAATGAAAATTCACCAAATGATTTTTGCCTTGATCTATTGGCTAGTCTTGGATTCTCTTGAGAATCCATTCTTAGAGGCGGGCGAGATAGGCAGTCACCCAGGGGAGCTGTTCACCAAGTGGGGCGCTGGAGCAAAGCTCACCATAGTGGGGAAACCGCCCTCCTAGCAATTCCTCCCTGACTCTGCAAGGCTTTTTACAGCTAATTGTACAAGATGGTTCATTACTGTACTTGCCTTCATACTTGTATATTGCGCTGTATACACACATACGCGTCACAGGGTATGTGATAAAAGCCTTGTATCACACACCCTGTGACAATGGGTCTCCTAGGCGTGGCAGGGCAACATGGAGAGGTGAGAACCTTTTTTATTTACTTTTTACCCTTTTTCACCTGCCTATATACCTACAGGGAGCAAAAATCTGTACCTACAGAGGACCTATATTTGTTCCTACAGGGCTCATATATCTACCTACAGTGGGCATATATATCTAGCTACAGGGGCATATATATCTACCTACAGGGGGCATATATCTCTACCTACAGGGGGCATATACCTACCTACAGGAAAGCTATATCTACCTACAAGGCGCCTGTATATCTACATACAGGAGGCTTATATACATGCCTATCTACTAGGAGCTTGCACTCTGACACCACTTCCCTTGCCACTCTCACCTATGGCGGCCTACATTTCACCTACAGCCCCAGACCGGAGAACAGACAGGGTGGAGGAGTTGGCATACTTCTCTCTCCATGCTGCACTTACAAGGTCATTCCTCCTGCACCCTCCCTCACTTTCCCTTCCTTTGAGGTTCACAAACTCAGACTCTTTCGGCCATTTTCTCTTAAAGTGGCGGTTGTATACAGACCCCCTGGCTCTCCTCGCCAATTTCTCGATCATTTGGTGCCTGGCTCCCTCACTTCCTCGCTAATGAAATGCCCACTCTCATCATGGGTGATTTCAACATCCCCATTAACAACCCTATGCCTCCTTCTGCCTCTCAGTTTCTTTTTTTTTTTTAACAGTAAATTTGTATTAGAGTTTTATAGATATTACGCAGTACAGTAGAAGTAATACACTTAAAAGACATATCAGAGAATAAAAAATATACAATAACAAGAAAAACAACTAGCTATGACTTCATATTTATCAGAAAGGTATTAAAAAGAAAAAGTAAACATGTATATGGGTTGGTATCTACGTTCCAGTTACAATGTGTAATTAAACAGATTACATACCGGCAAGCATCTCATTAACCCCATGGGTGAGTTTAAGGGAAGAGGAGTAAATTAATGACTACTTCATAATGTTATGGAGTTGAGCAAACCTAGATGAAAGCCAATGAGACCATTTGAGTTTCATTTTGGGAATAAGGTGGGGGGGGACTGCAAGGCAGTTCTCTGCATGACATTGATTGTTAACTCTGGCAATGACCTCAGAAACTTGAAGAGGAGAAGAGTTTTTCCAATTTAATGCAATCACTGATCTAGTAGCTATTAGTACATGAAAGAGGACTGTGTGGCATAGTGACGGGAGAGAGCTATATGCGAGGTCTAGGATCGCCATTTCTGGCGTAAGGACAATTGGGATTTGAAACAAATCTGACAATAAATGTTCTACCTTGCGCCAAAGTTTATATACAGAGGGACAACTCCACCACACATGCAATAGGGTGCCATGGGAGCCACAGCGTTGCCAACATTGGTCAAGGTGATCAGGAAACATATGGGAGAGTCTGCAGGGCATAAGGTACCAATGTAGATGTATTTTCCGATTAATTTCTACATGGTTAATACACCTAAAGAATTTTCTAGGTTTATTAGCTGCATCTTGCCAGTCTTTCCAAGTAAAGTCATTCCCCAGCTCCGACTCCCATTTAGTAATGAAGACGGGCTTAAGAGGTGTCTTGGTTTCAAGTAGGGAGGAGTATATCACGGATAGGCCCCGTTCAAAACATTTTCTTTTTAAAAGGAAGTTTTGGAATGCTGAGGACAAGCGTGGGGTGTCAGGATCTTTCCATTGTTGTAAGGTGTGTCGTACCTGAAGATTAACGTAAAATTGGTTGTTGGGTAGGAAAAATTGAGTTTTCAATTCCTCAAAAGACTTAAGTGTAGCACCTGAATAAAGGTCCCCAATCGTGAGAATTCCCTTAAGAAACCATTGCGAGAGAGGGAGATGGGGGACTCCGTTGCAAGACAGAGATAGGGTGCACTTTATTTTTAAGAGCC
>JAODAL010040757.1:0-36581 GCA_025379985.1 Phyllomedusa bahiana
GCGCGATTTTAATAGTTTAAAGTAAAGTGCCAAACCCCAAATTTTTTTGGAATTCCCCATGTCTAACCGTAACCAAAATCAACAGTGTTCTTCCCTTCGTCCCAGGGATTTCCCAGCTCCCCATAGGACTTGGAATGATTTTTCAACAAATATCATAGAAGTGCGCTATCTGCACCACACTGAGATTCACCGAGTGCAATAAAACTATTAAAAAATTACTCGGATGAGATATTGGTTTTGCAGCAATGACAAACGAGAAACGTTCTAAATTTTTTTTATCAATTGACTAGTCACCCATCCCCCCAATGAACCACAACCCCAAAAGATCGGTGGGAACATCAACACAAAACCTAAGTTGGCATGGCCCGGGAGGGCAGCGGCCCTCATGCCCCAACCCCGCCTCTGTCCCATCCATTCCCCACCCAAAGGATCTACTATGGGCGGCTCGCGCCATATAAGCGAAATGAACAATTTGAGGGGGGCATTCTGCAGCTATTGGGCAGCGAAGAAAGGGGGCCCAATATCCCCTGATTCTTAGTAGGCGAAAAAGTATAGATGTTAGAGGCCTGGGAGGTCATTTTTGTGAGGGCACCTCTGCATACCAAACCGTTATAGGACAGCAGTGACGATGAAACACAAATAGATGATATGTACCCGACCGCACTTGGGCCCCGGGGTGGGGAAGGGCTTCATCATCGTCAAAGAAAGGGGTCGCTTGGGTCAGAGTGGCCAGCCAGCAAGTGGGTTGTGGGGCCCCGTGAGTCAGCAGGAGCAGCAGTGGGGGTCGGACCCAAGCGGCCACGGAAAAAAAACCCCCTTCGCAGGTCCAAAAAGTAGGGCACAGGGGTCAGGGGCAGCCGCAGCATACCCATCATGCGGAGCTTGGCAGAAAGACAGACTCGGGGGGTGTGGCAGTTTCTTTGCAAGACACCGGAGGGGACCCGAATGGGTTATGTAAATCTGTAGGAGAAATGAAGCGTGGCCGGGGAGCTAACTTTGGGAAACGCCCTGCGTAACACATGCTGCTCACCTCCGGTGGCCTGGGAAAAACGGGGCCCAAATTGCGGTCCCCTGCCGCCGCAGCAACAGGGCCTGGCACACACCATTGCAGCCAGTCAGGGCCCCCCACCTCTGCAAAAGGGAAGCGTTTTCTTTGCCCATCTCCCGGTCCGATGCCCCCTCCCGCTACTCATGGCGCCAGCGTCTTCACAAAGCGTTTTGCAAAGAACAAAATATGCGCCAACCATCCAAAGGTGCAAAACTGACGTGTCCTCCCCATGTTGTTGGTACGCACCCTCCCTTTCCAAAAGGGTGGCCTTTTCCCCTTTTCGAGAATAATGGCTTGTGCCGACCCAGATGGAATTCCAACATAAATTTTTTTTTCAAAAGGCAGTCCAGCACTTCATAAATAGTAGAACAAAAGGGGGCAGCCCTTGGCTTATCGGTTTGTTCCAAAGGGGCTGGCAGCGCGGACGTCTGGGGCGAACTAAAGTCGGGCCAGGGAGTCCCTTTTCGGCCCACGGGTAATGTGCTTTCCCGCCCAGGCAAACCAAAACTTGGACGGAGCCCGCTTTCTCCTCCACGTTGTCAAACTGCGGTCCTGCCCCCAATGTCTGCCCCCTCCCCTCCACCCAAAACCCCATCTCAGCCTCCACAAGTACTTCTCCATAACCCCATGTGTAGGGGCCCGCGGTGTCAGCAGTTCTACACCGGCTCCTCGGCAAACAAGTCACACAGGGGGGGAAATGCTCCGCTCTGCAGAAGAAAACTTTTGTGGCTTTTCCCCCAACTGCAAATCGAACCTGGTGATGGCAAAGGGTACCATGGGTCCGAGCTGCAACGAGAGGGATGGGCCATGCACCCTGCAGGCGCAAATGTTCAAAATTTTTGTGAAAAAGGTTTTCCCGAAGTCTTTCCCCCATCTTCAGAAGATTCGAAAAAAGGCCAGGAAACTGTGCATGCACTTTTATCCATTCCTACAAACCCAAAAAAACCCTCCTCGATTTTCAGCGGGAAACTGCCTCCCCCCAAAACCCTCTGTATGCGATTTTCCACCCCTTGGAATTCCCGCCTCCATGTTGACCGACTGTATGAACAAGAAAGGGCCCTTTAAAGTTTTTTTGAGATCCAGGCGGACAGGAGTATCCCTTTTTAATTTTTATGTCAGCCAGTGGCAGCTCATGGTGACACCCCGTTTTTTGAGGGCCAAAGAGGGGGCACGTTATTTTTCTCGCCGGACTACGGGATAAATAAAGTCATCCCGCTTCAGTCCTGGAACAATCTGAAAAATCTGTCTGGGCAGGGGACTGGAGACGTGGCGACTACATCTTTCGGCAACATGAGTCCGGTGGGGACTGAAATGGAGGAGGAGGAGGAGCACATTGGAGCAGTAGCATTGTCTGGTGAAATGAGTGGATTTTCTACCCAGGTGACAAGAGAGGAGGAGCAGGAGCAGCTAGAGGAGGTGGATGGAGATGAGGAAGACGAGGCAGATGACCCGCAAGCACCGTGGCAGTATACAGTGGAGATGGAGGCAGGGAGCCCCTTGGAGTCACTTGTGCAGATGGCCCGCAGCATGCTGATTTGCCTGGCTAGTGACAGCCGAATAGTCAGCATCCGGCAGAGGGATGCCTTCTGGCTCTCCACCCTATTGGACCCTCGCTACCGTTCCCAAATGGGAGCCTTTTTCCCAGCTCCGGAGAGGGAGGACAAACAAATACTATAGGGAAATTATCCGTAGTCAGTTGGCTGCTGCCTATGTGCGGCATCGTCCCTCCTCTGACAGGTTCTGACCGGGGGGTTCTTCAGCGCTCACGTACTACTGCCGCGGCTGCTGGGGGAAGGTGGGGGGGTAGGAGCAGTACCAGCTCCATCAGCAGCAACCTAAGTCTGGAGTCACTGATGAGCAGCTTCCTTCACCCGCCTAGTGAGGAGGGCAGTTGCCAGCAGCAGCAGCAGCATCAGCAGCAGGACCTGGAGCAGTCCCTGAACCATCAGGTGGTGGCCTACTTAGACAGCACTCTGCCACCCCAGTTAGAAGATCTGCTGGACTACTGGGCAGCCAAACTGGATGTGTGGCCGCAACTTGCCGAGTTTGCAGTGGAGAAGCTGTCCTGCCCGGCCAGTAGTGTGGCATCAGAGCGGATGTTCAGTGCGGTGGGGGCCATCGTTACCCCAAGGAGAACCCGCTTGTCCAAGGTAAATGTGGAACGACTGACCTTTGTCAAGATGAATCAGGCGTGGATTGGCCAGGAATTCCACACACCAATGCCTTAGGCGTCAGACTTCATCAGCCATGACGCCTCACCCAAACTGTGAGAAATGAGTCTGGGTTCAAACTACCTGCATCAGCCACTATTCTGATGCCGCCACCCGCCTGATGTCACACATCTGCTGACAGTTTCTCCATCTGCCTACCACCAACTTTACCAAGGACTGGTATTGCCACCCACCTCCACACTCTGTCATTGTGCCACTCTATGACCTCATGCTGCTGTTGTTGGTGCCGTGGCATCCACCTCTGTGTCATTGTGCCACTCTGTGGCCTACTCCAGTTTTTGCCACCTCCAGAATGTCATTGTGCCACTGTCTGACCTCATGCTGCTGCTGTGGCTGCTGCCATGACCTCCACACTGTGTCATTGTGCCACTCTGTGGCCTACTCCTGTTTTTACCACCTCCAGAATGTAATTGTGCCACTCTCTGACCTCATGCTGCTGCTGCCGTCACCTCCACACTGTCATTGTGCCACTCTGTTGCCTACTCCTGTTTTTGTCACCTCCAGAATTACATTGTGCCACAGCCTGACCTCATGCTGCTGCTGCCGTGACCTCCACACTGTCATTGTGCCACTCTGTTGCCTACTCCTGTTTTTGCCACCTCCAGAATTACATTGTGCCACAGCCTGACCTCATGCTGCTTCTGCCGTGACCTCCACACTGTGTCATTGTGCCACTCTGTAGCCTACTAGTGATGAGCGATTGTCGGGTCATCGGGTCGATAGTCGATATCGGCAATTATCAAGACGATTTACGATAGTCGATAGTTTATCGCCGATGACCATTAAAGTCTATGGGAGAGGAACAACACCTTCATTATTACACCCAAACAGGGCTGGAGAAGCTGGAATTAACATCCACAACAGTCAAATGGATGCATGCTATATCTTAGGCAATACACTTAGGTTATAAATGTCACAGAAAAAAAGTCACAGACCATTCACTATCCCTGTCTTCTACCACAGCATGACCCTTAAACCTGCATCACCCACAAATTAAAAAGTGCTAGAAGGCAGTATGATTTGAACCATCATTTTACTTGAACTGGACATTGAATATCCCTGTCCTGGAACGCAGCATGAGCCCCAAACCTGCATGATCCCCAGATTTAAAAAGTGCCTCATAAAGGAGTCTTTCAACCAACATTTTATTTGAACTGGACATTGACTATACATGTCCTGGGCCACAGCATGAGCCCCAAACCTGCATGACTTCCAGATTAAAAAGTGCCGGAAAAAGGAGTCTTTCAACCACCATTTTAGTTTCACTGGACATAGACTATCCCTGTCCTGGGCCACAGCATGACCCCTAAACCTGTTTGATCCACAGATCACAAAGTGGCACTATACTATTTTGTACAGTGACTCTCATTTAGTATATTTTTTGGTAACTGACATTTGTTTACAGTATTTATTTAGGGAAGTTTTATTTATAGTTTTACATTATTATCATTTTTATTTTTTTTCAAGTGTGATAACATACAACATAACCCCTCCCTGCAGTTTTTAAAGGTATTTTTTACACGTGTAGATGTGTTAATTCGTCCGCACACTCCATAAGTAATAAAAATGTCCTAATCATCCCCAAAACACTTCTTAGTTGAGAAGACATTTGCCTTCCTGTCTTCTTAGAGTTATTAAGACATTCAATTCATTTTTTTCATTTTTCCTCCATATACTTCTTCATTGATTAGGGAAATACTCATCTGGAGATCAAATTATGCGACCCCATAGTGACTCCAGCCCCAGAAAATTTTAAGCCTCAAATTGTGCAATTTGTTTCCATCCCTGGAGCCCTTTTTGACACTACTTAACCTCACAGAAATCACCTTTTTTCAAAATCTGAATTTTTAGAGACATTTGAAGCTCTCCTGATTGCAGCTAACGGTGAGAGCCAGTGCTGCCGTCAGCCATCTGTTAACACGGAGGTCCAGCTGCCAGACTTACAGTGGGTGAGGAGAGAGTCCATGCTGGCGTCCGACATCTATAAACAAGTTAAAAATGCTCATAAGAATCAGCAACGAAAACATACTTGCAGAAGCAGAGTGCGGAACCGGAAGTGAGAGGAAAAACCTCCAGACTACCACAGAACACAGTGAAGACCTGGGTAGCGCTTACCCCTCCATATGAGTGTGGACCAATTGAGCTTCACTTGGAAATAATGGTGGTTTAACACTCCTGTTCCACCCAGGTGCCCTTTTTCTTGGCATTCTTTTCTCATTTTACTCAACGTGCTGGAGGAAATTGTCTCTGTTCTTTGTTCTCTGTCCGTGCTCCATACTCCATGTCCTCTGAATAACCTACATCTGGTCAAGTCTTCCTGTACCTCCCTTGTACAATTCAGAGGAATTTTTTACCAGCTATTTTGTACATGCAAGCTTTTTAATAGTTTAATTCTAGAAAACACATTTTTAAAATAGGATGGAATCCCACCATGTCTTTGTTTCTCTTTTTTTTAATTGTATTAAATGGGTTGTCTCAATACAGGGATTGCTAGCTATGTTAAAGATCTTGCAAAAACAAGTCATTTTGCAATATGTGTCCATTAACAGTGTCCTACCTATTCCTGTTTCTGACAGCACCATCACCCTTGAGCCACTGTTGACAATTGTGAAGAACAAATGTCTATTACAAACAACAGTTTTTTAGAATAGGACCTGTACTATTGCTGCATTTCAAAGCAGCATGACCCAAAAAATTAAAAATATGACTTCTCAGCCACTGTTAAAAATTGTGAGGGAGAAATGCCACTTAGAAGCCACATTTCTGTTCCAAATGACCATGATTATTGCTGTATCTCGCAGCACCATGACCACAAAAATTTATAAAAATGACTTCTCAGCCACTGTTAAAAATTGTGAGGCAACATGACCCCAAAACCATTGACAATGCGAAAAATTCTAAAGATGAAGTGAAGTAAATGGAATATGGTTTTGTCATGAAACCTTGGTATCTTTTACAGTGTCCTCACAGCAAAACCAGCAAAATGAACTGTTGGGAACTGAGAATAAAAATTGCAGTAAGAAATGATCATTTTAAAAAAAAGTTTTCAAGAGGACCATTTCTGTTTGAAGAGGAATGTGAAGTAGACCGGCAACTAATCGGTGACCTCGGCAATTGGGGCCACAACATCATCAGAGATCCATGCCTGATTCATCTTTATGAAAGTCAAACGATCCACATTATCTGTGGAAAGCCGGATGCGTTTGTCTGTAATGACTCCTCCAGCTCTGCTGAAGGTCCGCTCAGATATGACGCTGGCTGCTGGGCAGGACAACACCTCTATGGCGTGGCGAGCAAGCTCGGGCCATTCGTCCATTTTGGATACCCAGAAGTCTATTGGGTCCGGAACACATACAAAAACATCGGTGTTGAGACGCAGATAGTCATGCACCATGATCTTAAGCTGGTCTCTGGGTGTTGTATGTGTGCCCTGCATTGCATGCATTGGTGAGGTGGTAAATAAAGATTGCCAGAGGTCACCCATTAGGCTTCTGCCACCTTGCCTGCTGCTGCTGCCGCTATGGCTACTTGGCACTCTACTGCTGTCACGTCGCTGGCGTTTTTCCACCGTGACATTTGAAGAACGTGAAGCAGACGCAACAGATGTCTCCAGTTGATCAATCAGCAAGGTCTCCATTTCCTGCATTTTACTCTCTATTTGGGTGGGTGGAAGGAAAGTGCTGAGTTTTGTTTTGTACCGGGGATCCAGGAGGGTGGCCACCGAATAACTGTTGTTCATTTTGATGGCCTTAATGCGCGGATCATGTTGGAGGAAATGGAGCATCCAAGCAATCATGTGAGAGATGGAGCCTTGATTTCCCAAGCCTCTTGGTCGGGGGGGCACTAGCAAACTCATCTTCCTCATCTTCCTCCTCCGCCTCAAATTCGCGCCAACCTCTTTCCAAAGCAGGGATGTCGGTAACGTCGGTGTCTAGGAATACCTCCTCCGGCACAGCTTCAACACAGCCCTGACTTGCCTGAGATGATGCACCCTGAGAGCTGATGCGCCGCCCTGGACCCGAACCACTGCCTAATGAAGACCAATAAAATTGAGAAACTGTCGGGCCTTGTGGAATCGACGGAGAGAAAGGCTCCGTGTCCGCATCTGTGTCCGTCTCCTCCGTCGCTGGCGGGACCTGATGTTTCAGAGTGTCCAACGATCGTTCCAGAACTAAGATCACCACAATGCTCATGCTGACAAGGGCATCGTCCGCACTGACCATTTTTGTATATGGATAATAAAAGGTATTTTTGGCATCTATCATTTAACCTGTGGTGACTACAAAATTGCTGGATTCAAATTTAACTGCAAGGTGGCTCTATCAACAAAGCTGGCCTGCGCCAAAGTGAAAAAAAACATGTATCTGAAATGTATACGGATAATAAAAGGTATTTTTGGCACCTATCAATTCACCTGTGGTGACTACAAAATTGCTGGATTCAAATTTAACTGCAAGGTGGCTCTATCAACAAAGCTGGACTTGGTAAAATTGAAAAAGAACACCTATCTGAAATGTATACTGATAATAAAAGTGGAGTTTTGCACCTAACAAATAGACCTGCAGTTACTAGAAAAGATCTGTATCCTAATATAAGTTCAGGCTGCCCAATATCCAAGTAATATTTCAATAGAAAACTGTTAATAATAAAGCTATTGCAATGCAATGTCTACACTAAGTCTGGGTGCACAATATCCAGTATTCTTTAAAGAGCTTGTCGGTGTTCGCCCGCGGGCCCCCTCCTCCCACTCCACCCCTGTGACTTTACAGCGGTAGATGCTCCTTTAAAATTCTCTGCCTAACTACCTAAAATCTGCAAATCTCTGATCTAACTAAGTTCTAAGGATCACAGCTAAAAGTAGAGCTGTCTCTGTGAACAAATAGAATAATTTCGCTGAGCTGTTTGCACAGAGGCAGAGCGCACGTCCTACTGCTTTGAGATACTGACACACACTGATCATGAACAGGAAGGGCTGTTCTATGTAAAACGAGGTCATCGCAACCATACACATCCCAGTCATGACGTAGCACACACAGCTCACCCTGCTCTATTCTCTAAGCTGATTTGCTGGCAGCCAAAATGACAGGAAGCGCTGAAAATGGTGCGATATTAATAGATTATGCGCAGATTTTAACCTAAATTATCGCGTGATCGAAAAAATCCGATCAATATAAAAACCGTGCCGATTTCAACTTTGTCGATAATAATCGCTCAACACTATAGCCTACTACTGTTTTTTCCACCTCCAGAATGTCATTGTGCCACTGTCTGACCTCCTGCTGCTGCCATGCCCTCCACACTGTGTCATTCTGCCACTCTCTGACCTCATGCTGCTGCTGCTGTGATCTCCACTTTGTGGCCTACTACTGTTTTGCCACCTCCAGAATGTCATTGTGCCACTGTCTGACCTCATGCTGCTGCTGTCGTGCCCCCAGAATGTCATTGTGACACTGTCTGACCTCATGCTGCTGCTGCCGTCACCTCCACTCTCTGTCATTGTGCCACTCTGTGGCCTACTCCTGTTTTTGCCGCCTCCAAAATGTCATTGTGCCACTGCCTCACCTCATGCTGCTGCTGCCGTGATATCCACACTGTGTCATTGTGTCACTCTGTAGCCTACTACTGTTTTTGCCACCTCCAGAATGTCATTGTGCCACTGCCTGACATCATGTTGCTGCTGCCGTGCCCTCCACACTGTCATTGTGCCACTCTCTGACCTCATGCTGCTGCTGCTGCTGTGACCTCCACTCTCTGTCATTTTGCCACTTTGTGGCCTACTACTGTTTTGCCACCTCCAGAATGTCATTGTGGAATGTCTGACCTCATGATTCTGCTGCCGTCACCTCCACTCTCTGACAATGTGCCACTCTGTGCCCAACTACTGTTTTGCCACCTCCAGAATGTCATTGTGCCACTGTCTGACCTCATGCTGCTGCTGTGGCTGCTGCCGTGACCTCCACACTGTGTCATTGTGCCACTCTGTGGCCTACTCCTGTTTTTGCCACCTCCAGAATGTCATTGTGCCACTGCCTGACCTCATACTGCTACTGCCGTGCCCTCCACACTGTGTCATTGTGCCACTGTCTGACCTCATGCTGCTGCTGCCGTCACCTCCACACTGTGTCATTGTGCCACTCTGTGGCCAACTCCTGTTTTTGCCACCTCCAGAATGTCATTGTGCCACTGTCTGACCTCATGCTGCTGTTGTGGCTGCTGCCGTCACCTCCACAGTGTGTCATTGTGCCACTCTGTGGCCTACTCCTGTTTTTGTCACCTCCAGAATGTCATTGTACCACTCTCTGACCTCATGCTGCTGTGGCTGCCGCCGTCACCTCCACACTCTGTCAATAATGTTGCCACCTGAGCTCTCCGCTTGTTTTTTTCCAGCTTTCGCTGGTATGACTTTATCAGGCTACATTCCCGCTTGAGTTTTTTGGTCACTTTTGCCCTCTTAAGTGCCCAGTGAATTATATAGTGAAGCGATTCTAAGAGCGGCGGCAGTCATGTGCGTGTCATACTAAAACACAACATTGTATGAAGCTCAAACCAAGCTCCCTCTGTATATTTAAGCATAGCACAACGTTCTACAGCACCCTGCAGGCTCTGTGCAGCTTGGAAATAGCTGTTTTTTAAATGCAATTTGTCCCGAAGCAATTCGGACCAAATTTATTTTTGTCGGGAAATTCGGCGAAGTGACCGAACCGAATTTTTGAGAAATTCGCCCATGTCTAACCGTAACACAAAATCAACAGTGTTCTTCCTTCAGTCCCAGGGATTTACAGCTGCCCAGTAGGACTTGGAATTGATAGTTTTCAACAAACTATCATAGAAGTGCGCTATCTGCACCACACTGAGATTCACCGAGTGCAATAAAACTATTCAAAAGTTACTCGGATGAGATATTGCGTCTTTTGCAGCAATGACAAACGAGAACAGTTACTAGAATTTTTTTCTATCAAAATTGGCGTACAATGTGGCTATTTGAAAAAAAACTGGAGCAGCACCACGTGCAATACAGCTATTTAAAAGTTATACGGATAACAAAAGGGGATTTTTGCACAAATGAAATACACCAACAGTTACTAGAAAATTTCTGTATCCAAATTTAAGTACAAGGTGGCTCTTTGAAAAATACTGGGACGCACCCTGTGCAATACAGCTATTTAACAGTTATACGGATAAGAAAAGGTGGTTTTTGCACCAATGAAATACACCAACAGTTACTAGAAAACTTCTGTATCCAAATTTAAGTACAAGGTGGCTCTTTGAAAAAGACTGGGCCGCACCACGTGCAATACACCTATTTAAAAGTTACACGGATAACAAAAGGTGGTTTTTGCACCAATGAAATACACCAACAATCATTGAAAATTTCTGTATCCAAATTTAAGTACAAGGTGGCTCTTTGAACAAAACTGAGCCGCACCATGTGCAATACAACTATTAAGATGTTATACTGATAAGAAAAGGGGGTTTTTGCACCAATTAAATATACCAACAGTTACTAGAAAATTTCTATATCCAAATTTAAGTACAAGGTGGCTCTTTGAAATAAACCGGGCCGCACCACGTGCAATACACCTATTTAAAAGCTACACGGATAACAAAAGGTGGTTTTTGCACCAATGAAATACACCAACAGTTACTAGAAAATTTCTGCATCTAAATTAAAGTACAAGGTGGCTCTTTGAACAAAACGTGGCCGCAGCATGTGCAATACAGCTATTTAAAAGTTATACTGATAAGAAAAGGTGTTTTTTTGCACCATTGAAATACACCAACAGTTACTAGAAAATTTCTGCATCCAAATTTAATCACAAGGTGGCTCTTTGAAAAAAACTGGGAAGCACAAAATAAAAGGTAAAATTTCTTTTCAAAATCCGATCTGTCTGTCTGTCCGCCTCCCCCACCCACCTCACCCGTGGCTGGACAGCTCTAGATGTGTCTTTAAAAGTCTCTGTCTAACTAAATAAGAACTGAAATTCTCTAATCTACCTATATTCCAATGTTCACAGCTAAAAGCATAGTTGTCTGTATGAATAAAGATAAGAACTGTGTCTCTGAGCTGAGCTGTATTGAGAGACACGCAGCACACATCTTGCTCTAATGTTAGACACCGAAAGACTGATGCTGAACAGGACACACTGTTCTATGCAAAACGAGGTCATGTGATTTTTCCAGCCAATGACACCCATCCACATCACAGTCCTGATGTCGCAGACCCAGCTCAACCTGCTTTATGCTCTAAGCTGATTTGCTGGCCGCCAAAATGACAGGAAACGCTGAAAATGGAGTGCTAGTAATAGATTATCTGTAAGATTGTCACCTAAAATATCGCGTGATCGGAAATTTCCGATCAGCCTAAAAATCCCGCCGATTTCAACTTTGTCGATTATAATTGCTCATCCCTAATTATGTTATGTTATATGTGGCTTTGAGGGGCCTGCATAAATTACTTTATCTAAGAAACTAGACCCCTTAAAGTATTTACAACAGTGTTTAGGAAGTTTGTTAACCCTCTAGGTATTTCACAGAAATTAAAGCAAATTGGAGGTGAAATTTTAAAATTTAACTTTTTTCCAAATTTTCAATATTTATCCATTATTCACTGGAATACATTAAATGTGACCAGGTAAATGCAACTTAATATCAATTCCCCCAGGTCTGTCGTTTTTATCGATATCCCATATGTTGCCTTAGTGTGCTATTTGGCTCAACCACAAGCCTCAGAATAGGAGGAGCCGCTACCGGAATCTGGGGTCTCATTTTCATTACGACGTTATTTAGGTGCCATTTCAGGTTTGCGGACAACTTAAGGTGCTAAAACTTAACCCCTTCCCGACATTGGATGTACTCATACGCTCTATCGTTCCCACAAATGGATGTATGAGTACGTCCTGGCAATCGTGCGGGCTTGCTGGAGATCCCCGCACGATCGCGACATGGGACCAACGGTATATTAACGCTGGCCTCATGCCACATCATCCGCGGCCAGAGTGAGCTCCAGTCGGGGGTGATTAACCCTTCATTATTGCGACACATCATGGTCACGAAAATGAAGATGCAGGCAGCAGGAATGAGCTCCCCCTGCCTGCGATCCAGCGCAGAAACAGCGATCTGTGCCGTTACTGGTCCACTCACCCGACACCCGGATGCTTTCAGAAAGCATCCGGGCTTTCTGGTGACGTCACCATGCCAACAAATCCCCTTTGGGGAAAAGTGAAAAAGTAAACAAAAAGTTAAAAAAGTAAAACACAAACAAAAAATAAAATAAAAAACATGTACATCGCTCTTTTCTCTCTACAAACGCCAGTCGCCCCAAAAAAGATCAAAAAGAAATAAAGTACCTACATTTGGTATCGCCGCTTGTGTATAAACCTGCCCTATAAATACGTCATGGTACTTAACCCGTACGGTGAACGTTGTAGCAAAAAAAACAGTCACAAAATTGTGATTTTTGTTCATCCCCCAGCACATAATATGGAATAAAAAGTGATCAAAAACTCATGTAAACACCAAAGTGCTGCCAATTAAAACGTCAGTTTATCCTGCAAAAAAAAAAAACCTTACATAGCTCTGTGTACAGAAAAATAAAAAAAGTTATGGCTATCAGAGCATAGCGATGCATAAATATTGTTTTACACAATAGTACCTTTTTTTTTAAAAAAGTGCTTCAACATAAAAAACTATATAAATTGTGTATCGCCGTAATCATATCAACCCAGAGAGTAAATCTAACTTGTCATGGATACTGCACATTAAGCGCTGTTAAAAATAAAATTAAGAAACACTACTAGGATTGCAGCATTTTCCTCACCCTGCCTTCCAAAAAACGGATTTAAAAATTGCCTTATCCCCCCAAAAATGATACCAATAAAAATGTCAACTCCTCCCGCAAAGAACAAGCCCCTACACAGCTCCGTACACAGAAAAATCAAAAAGTTATGGCTCTCAGACTGTGGCGATGCAAAAAGTGTTTTCCTTTTTGAATAAAAGTGTTTTTATTGTGTAAAAGCAGTAAAACATAAAAAATATAGAAATTGTGTATCGTTATAATCGTATCAACCTGCTGAGTAAAACTAGCATGTCATTTATACCGCACAGTGACCACTGTAAAAAATAAAAATAAAAAAACACTTCTGCTGTATTTTGCTCAAAATGCCTCACAAAAACCTTGATAAAAAGTGATCAAAGCGTCATTTGCCACCCATAATGGTACTAATAAAAACGTCAACTCATCCCACAAAAAACAAACCTATAATCAGCTCCGTAAACAGAAAAATTAAAAAGTTATGGCTGTCAGAATAGGACAACATAAAAACGCAATTTTTATAGACCTATTTCTATTGTGTAAAAGTAATAAACCATAAAAAAAACTATAAAATTTATATCATTGCAATTGTACCGACCTCCATAGTAAAGTTATTCTTTCATTTATCCTGTAGAGGGAGCACTGTAAAAATGAAGCCCAAAAAAAAGAAGACAAAACTGCATTTTTTCCCCCCTTTTCATGGCCCAGTGCTAAAATAACTATGGAAAACCTGTGCGCTTAAAATGAACAATACACCCCTAAATGATATCCCCGAGGGGTGTTGAATCCAAAAGCGGGTAACTTCTGGAAGGTTTGATCTGTTCTGGTACTTTGGGGGCTTTGCAAATGTGACATGACCCCACCAAAATCTGCGTTACAACAGCCAAATAACACTCCCTCCCTTATATGCCCTGACATGTGCCCAAACAGCAGTTTACACCCACATAAAGAGTATTTTGGCGAATTTGGAAGAAATTGCGTAACAAAATTTGGGGGGCATGAAAAATTCCCTGTAAATATGAAAAATATTCAGCTAAAATTGCAAATTGTTGGAAATTTTTTTTTTTTCATTTTCACAGCCTAACGTAAAAAAATGTGTGAAACACCTGTGGGGTCTATATGCTCACTACACCCCTGGATATATTCCTTAAAGGGTGTAGTTTTCAATATGGGGTCTTTTTAGGTGTTTTTATTAAGTTTTTTCTATATTTACTTTTTTGCCATAGGCAAACTTATTATTATGTATAACTCTTAAACTATATACACACTATTTAAAAACCTGATTTCTAACCTCACCATTTAACCCTTTTTACTTCTAAAAAGAAGGAAATAGCTCCTTTTCTATTATTAAGTCTGGTGGAGCACCACCTATTAACAGGAAATCCTTATATATACAGCAATTTACTAGCTCCAGTAAGGGATCCCAAGCCTCCTACTTGGGCAGTTACCGTCCCTAATCTCATGGACACAAAACAAATAAGGCCCCCTTTTTGCCCACCCTCTGCAGAAGGTTGACACTTCTAGACAGGGTGAGAAATCACAATTTTAAACGTCATATCTGACCTCCCCAACATGTTTCACCAGCTAACCTGGCTTCATCAGGGGTTAGCGGTCCGATCACTAGTGGTCTAAGCTCACTTCCTTTTAAATCATGTTAGGAACACACCCTATTCAGGTTCTCACCAATTAGCCATCAGAGAATCCACAAAAACCCACTCCCCCTTCCGCTCTCCTGCACGCACACTCGTAATATGTGCTGCTAAAGCTGCCACCATGCTCCCATAAGCCAAGAATCCTCAGACAAATTCGCCATCTCCATAACGGACTTGCGCCCCATCTTACCGTACTGCCCGCGCCATCGTACTGTATCAATAGACATTTCAGCCTTGACTGTTATGGGCTTCCGTCTCATTTCTCTCATATTATTGCAACTGCGTTGGTCACCTAGAACGGACTTAGCAGAATAGGTTTTACATTCCACAGCACACTACCAGCTTTATCAACTCCCATAAACCCCTTCTCTTCCATGTCTAATATGCATATTCATTGGGAATATAAATTCCATTGTACTGTACACTATTGTCATATTATCTTCCCATAAAGCACTTCTCCTATATATCTAATATACATATTCATTTTAATAAAGCTGCAAGCCTTATTAAAAACATATTCCATTGTACTGTGCACTATTGTCTCAGACTATTTCCATAAACCACTTCTCTTTTACATGTAATATTCATATTCATTTTAATAAAGCTGCAGGCTCTATGGTTAGCCCACCCTCCCTCCTGCAGTTTCACCACACACCTTCCCCATTGGCCTCACGTGATCAATACCTATCATCATTACAAGACACAGGGAAAATGAGGGACAACGTAGAGGCAGAGGGGAGCGAGGACAAAACGTATGTGAACTCTGATGCTTCTATAGTCATATATTCAACTGTGCTATATCCACTGACCGTACTTAATCACAGATATCATGTTTCTTCAAAAAATTATTATATTGGGAATCAGCAAGATTAAATAAATGCTGAAAATGAAAAGCCTTCATTTAGGCCTTCAGGTTTCAATATATTGAGTATGTATATCCATCTTGCCTCTTCCTGTAACAAAATTACATCCAGATTGTCCTTTCTTTGCCCTAGCTTTTTCACACAGATGCCCCAGAATTTAAGCACCTCTATTTCACCATTATGTACTTCCAAAATGTGTCTCGCTAGGGGGGTGTCACCTCTAGTTTTAATAGTACTCAGATGTTTCGAGATCCGACGATGAAACTCCTGTATGGTTTTTCCCACATAGATCTTGGGGCAAGTACACACAGCCCCATAAATCACCCCTCTGGTTTTACAATTGATGAATTGTCTTATCTCAAATCTTCTCTTATCAATGGGATTAAAAAATTCTTTAATTTTCCATATGAATGGACAGAATGAACAGTTGCCAGAGGGATATGAGCCTACCACCGGAGACTGTAACCATGTTTTTTTGCCATGTCCCTCAAAATGAAAATGTCATATTATCTTCCCATAAAGCACTTCTCCTATATTTCTCATATACATAATCAACCAATTCCATTGAATGAAACTAACATACATGTAGCCTTTCAGAAATTAAATAAAACTTACAAACAACAAATTTGGGCAGGCTGGGAAGTAGCCAGTCTAGAGACATATATACAACAACAAATTGTGTATAGAGGATTAAGGATTAGTTTGAGACCAAATACACATTTAGAGGACCCGATTTTTATCAAGGGTTGGGAAAAACTGCTAACTGAATGCTCTCTGAAATTGATGAAATACCTGTCAGAATATGAAAGAATTTCATTCAATAAATTAAGTGAACAACTAAATGAGGAGATAGTGGAGATTAATAATTTTTGGGTCCATCCAGATTTCCTTGAATTAGAACAAAAATTACAACAAAATATAGAATCTCTGAGAGAAGAAATTAAAGAAAGGAAACATAACAAATATCTGAGGGATCGGAAAGATTTTGATAACAATCAGGTTTATATTTGGAAAAATAGAAGATTTACCTACAAACCTAATCTATATTCAGATTTGTCAGATTCAGATTTGTCAGATTGCTGTCGAAGAATCATCCACAGGTTCTATTAATAATTATACGCAGGGTAAGAAAACTGGTTGGAGGAAGGGTCAGAGAAAAAACAGAGGTTGGACAAATAAGAAAACACATAAAAAATCTTCTACTCAAACAGTACAAGATCAGTTTAACCACCACCAACATGAAAATGCACATGCATGTAAAGCATGAATTGCTGTGAAAGAGTCACTTGGATAAAAAAGGCCATATAGGTCCTGGGCTTTCAACCATTGTGACCTCTTATGCCTCTTCCTCCTCCTCCACCAATTCCAAGCCCAAGTGGTCCTCTGCTGCCGATGTGCCAGAGCAGCATGAGCAAGCACCATCCCCAGTCACAGATACTGTCGGCCGATTCCTACCACCAGCAACACATTCTACACCTTCCCCTCCCACCAGTGTGACCTGCACACCGTACTGCAGCCAGTCTGGCAGCCGGCCTTCTGTGTACAAGGTGTAGGAGCAACTATCCCAAAGCCAAAAACCTGAATTTCATCATTGCCAGGTTGTTGGCCTTTGAAATGATGCCTTTCTGCCTGGTGGAAACAGATGGGCTTCGCCACATCATGGCCCTGGAATGCCCCCAATTTTATTGAGTGTCAAAAAGGTGATTTTGGCTGTTTTTGGGGTACAGCTACTGCAGAAGACACTGACAAATGTCCTTCTAGGAAGATATCTTATTTCAAATTCTAATTTCATCTTGAAAATTTTATTGAGTGTCCGAAAGGTGATTTTGGCTGTTTTTGGGGTCCAGCTACAGCAGAAGACAAAGTTAGCAAACATCCTTCTAGGAAGAAATCTTATTTCAAATTGTAATTTCATCTTGAAAGTTGTATTGAGTGTCTGAAAGGTGATTTTGGCTGTTTTTGCGGTCCAGCTACTGCAGAAGACGACGGAAGCAAATGTCCTTCTTGGAAGAAATCTTATATCAAATCCTAATTTCGTCTTGAAAATTTTATTGCGTGTCAAATCGGTAATTTTTGCTGTTTTTGGGCTCCAGCTACTGCAGAAGATACTATTAGCAAATTTCTTTCTAGAAAGAAATTTTATTTCAAATCCTAATTTTGTCCCCTAATTTTGATCCCCATTGGGATGTTCTTGCTGCCACCACATATATGACATGTTCTTTGGCCCTGGTGCAAAAAGTGATAGGGGGCTCCTGACAATTACCATGTTCCATTTACAATACTAGTGTCTTCTTATGTGTGAAAGGGCCCCATAGGAGCTGCTAGCGCTGCACCTCCTATAGCTACACTGTTCTCATCTTTTCAGTAAACCATTGAAAAGAATGAATTATTTTAGCCTCTGAATTTTTTTCTGTGATTTTTAGAGCCAAATTGTCTTCACTAAGTTGTTCCATTCATCCATTTTACTCTTATGGAAGGTAATTGCGGCTTCTCCTCACTCATGTCGGTATGAAAATCAACCTGAACATCATCTCCCATTGACTCACATTGGGGTTTAAAATTTGAGTTCGAGTTCAACTTCAACTTTTTAGGGTTTGCTCATCTCTACTTATTATATATAAGTTATGTAAGAAAAGTTCACAATATTGCGATAGTGATATTGATTGATATTGAGTGCCCAAAAGTTAATTTTAGCAGTTTTGGGGGTACAGCTATTGCATAAGACACCATTAGCAAATCTTCTGTAGAAAGAAATTTATTTCAAATAGTGGTTGCTTGGTGAAAATTTTAATGAGCACCCAAAAGTTAATTTTAGCAGTTTTGGATAATTCACCATCTCCGAATTTCCTATACAAAGAAAATTTGGCAGTGGAGAACATGGAGGTTCTGGTTTGACAAGATTAGGCAATGGGGAACAGCGAGGTTGTGGTTTGACAAGATTAGACGGCAGTACCATTGGTGGCAGCAAGAACATGCCAATGGGAAACATGAGGTTTCAGGATAACAGGACATAGTACATCTGTTGGTAGTACAGGTGGAGGCTTTTAAAAAATAAAGATTTGGAGGGCTACAAGGAGGAGGAGTAAGAGGTGTATTCAGTGCGCATCAAGGTCATACAGGTGTTTATTTAAAAATAAATTCAGGTTTAAGACTTGTAAATCTAGCTTTTCGCAGCAGTAGAATACAATTTGTAGAAGGAACAGCCACAGGAACTACAGACATGAGATGTAGTGTAGTTTAAATGTGTATTTCACCTTGTCAAGAAGACGTGCTAGAGTTTACAAGTCAGTGACATTGGCAACTGGGGCAACAAAATGGTCAGAGATCCACACTTGATTCATTTTTATAAATGTCAAATGATCCACATTGTTGGGGGGAAAGACGGATATGTTTGTCAGCTGTGCTGAATGTGTGTTCCGAGATAACACTGGCTACTGGGCAGGATAAAACTTCTATGGCGTGTCGAGCAAGCTCAGACCATTTGTCCAGTTTGGACACCCAGAAGGGTCCATGGTCTTATGGAGGTGTCTGTGTGTCTGAATGCTGCCCTGCCTTCCAGGCTTTGGTGATGTGGTAAAAATCGATTGCCAAATGTCACCCGGTAGGGTTATGTCACACTGCCTGCTGCGGCTATTTGCCATTCTACTGCTGCTGCATTGATGACGTTGTTCCACCATGACATTAGAATTTGAAGACGCAAAAGATGTATCAAGTTGGTCAATGACCACTGTCTCAAAATCCTGCATTCTACTTTCAATTTGTGTAGGTGGAAGGAAATTGCTCATTTTTGTCTTGTAACGTGGATCAAGGAGGGTGGCCACCCAGCAATTGCTGTTCATTTTGATTGCCTTAATGCGTGGATCATGTTGCAGGTAATGTAGCATCCAAGCACTCATGTGTGAGATGCTGCTGGGATCTCCCAAGCCTCGGGGTCGAGGGGCACTAACGGAATCTCCTCCTCTTCCTCCTCCTCCTCCTCCTGTAATCTGTGCCAACCTCTTACCACTGAAGGGTAATCAGTACCAGTGGTGTCCACCCCTGTCTCCTCATCCTCCTAGACTGCCTCCTTCTGACCGTCACCAGAGCTCTGGCTAGCCTCATGCGCTCTACACTGTGAACTGAACTGCCGTCCTGTGCCCGCCCTCGACCTAGAACCAACACCTAAAGGAGACCTATACAAATGAAAAACAGTCAGGCTTTCTACATCATTCGGCGAGTAAGGCTTTGTGTCCACCTCCTCCTCCTGTAGCCAACTCGCTGAAGATCTTTTCTGCAATGTGGCGGACCAGGGCAGGGGCAGCTTTTCTGGCGAAGAAATGCCCGCTCGGCATCCGATATTAAGGGCATACCAGGTCCATGACGTGGCAAAACCCATCTGTGTCCACCAGGTGGAAAGGCAACATTTCCAAGGCCAACAGCAAGACAATGCCGACATACAGGCTTTTGGCTTTGGGATGGTTTGGATGAAATCGTTTCTTATGTTCCCACACCTGGTACATAGAAGGCTGGCTGCCGGACTGGCTGCTGTACGACGTCTAATCTAGTAAAACCGGAACCTCCATGTTCCTCATTGGCATGTTCTCGCTGCCACCAATGGTACTGCTATCTAATCTAGTCGAACCAGAACCTCGCTATTCACCATTGACATGTTCTCGCTGACACCAATGGTACTGCCATCTAATCTAGTCGAACCAGTACCTTTCTGTTCCCTATTGCCATGTTCTCAATGCCACCAATGGTAGTATCGTCTAATCTAGTCCTGGCCGCAGAGGTGTAAGATCAAGTTCTTGGGCCCTGATGCAAAAAGTGAAATGGGGCTCCATGTACCATTTCCAATACCAGTGTCTTTTTATGTGTCAAAGGGACTTTTGTGCCCCTTAAGAATGCAGGTCCCTGTAGCAGCTGCTTCTGATGCACCTCCTATAGCTTCGCCCCTGCTTTCAAACTGTCCTCATCTTTTCAGTTAGCCATTGAAAGGAATGATGTTTTTTAGGCTCTCAATTTTTTGCTGTCACTCTTAGAGCCAAATTTTCTTCACTAAGTTGGTCCACGTATCCAGTTTACTATTTTGGATGGTAATTACAGCTGCTCCTCATCTGTATAGGTATAAAAATTAACCCAAAAATCTTCTCCTATTGACTTTAATGGGGTTCGAATTCGAGTTCGAAGTTCGACTCAAACTTCGAACCGAACGCCTCAAAGTTCGACTCAAACTTTTTAGGGTTTGCTCATCACTATTTGTTTTCAGTGCATCTCCTCAGGCTTGATCTGGTGCTTCAAGCATGAAGGCTGGCTGTTCCCTACTGATTGCCAAGGTTCCCAAAAATAAAATTTTGGGTGTCGCTACTGCCACAGTTACCTATGGGTTTGAAGGCCATGTCGAGAGAAGCACAAAAGGGTAAAAAAAAAAATTTCTGACTTGTAAACCTAAAAAACCTGATTAAAACTCTGGGGTTGAAAAAATATGCTGTAACAAAAGTCTATTTGTAAAGTTAAATTCAATAAATTGGGGCCAGAGGTCCCCACTACCTAAAACTACTTGAAGGTTAAATTTTTTTCCCCGGGGAGGGTTTTTACAAGGAGTGCTTGGTTTTCTCCCCCTCTTTTTCCTTGATATTGGAGTTTCTCTAACAAGGGCTTGACAAAGGCCCAGTTTTGCACTTGAGTGCCCCAAAACTTAATTACCCCTCTTTTGTTGTCCCACTTACACTTTCATGTGAAGGTTTCATAAAGGAGATTCCGACTAAGCCCTCGATTTAGTCCAGTAATTACGTGGGCTTTTTTTTACAAAAACCCTTTTTGAGCCCTTTGAAGTATTTTTTTTTGCAGATTTGTCATATTTAAAATTTTATGGGCCAGAAAAGTCTTGAAACCTTCTGGTGTCTGTTTTTCAGCATTCAGAAGGGTCACAAATCTTTGAACAATGGGTGTGAACAACACCTAGTGGAAAAACCTGATGTTTCCCGTAATGGTTAGGGTGCTCCCTTTGGGCTCCGAACTCCTGCTGCACGGAATCCAAAAGCACCCCTTTCCGACCGGGCTGATGCAATAAAAACAGGTTGTTTCCAAAGAAAGCGAATCCACATTCAGGGGGTATGGGTGAAAGCAAAAAATTTTAAGGGAAAATAATTACATAGGGGCACAGAGGACACAGGGGCCCCAACAGCCCCTCTCTTGGCGACGCTTTTCGGGCTAGTTTTCCCCTTATTCCTGCCCCCAAGGCAGTGAAAAAGGGAAGCTACCCCAAAAAAGGTCGCCAAGAGGGTGGTGTTTCCCACTTGTGTCCTCTGTGCCATCTATGTTTATTGTCCATTAAAATTTTTTTGTATTCACCGATACACCTGAATGCTGGATTCGCTTTCTTGGAAACAAGCCTGTTTTGACAAATCTTTGAAACCTACTATATCCAACTGAATTTAAGAACCTTTGCAAATTTAGCTGAGGGTCTACTTTTACCTCTTTCCTTGAAGGCTTTCAGTACTAGGTCCCTCTCCCTTTTTGCAAAAAGGATTTTTTCATTGCCTTTGCAGGTTTGCTCTTCATCATCATTTTAATTCTTTTTTTCAAAAAATATAGAATTTTTAATATACTTTCAGTTAGCCTTCCTTTGAGGAAACCATCTTAAATTTTCCCTTCTCTTTTTTTCCCCTTAGTCCTCCTTTTTTTGTTGACAGTTGACTTCAAAAAATTAAAACCAAGGGAGGGGGGTCTGTCCAAATTTATAGTTTATTGCTATTAAAATTCCATTTATCCTATCAGTCTGCAGAACAAAGAAATTCCCATGCTTGTGCTGCTAAAAAAAAACAAAAGGAAAACCCAGTTTTTAAATTCAAAAAAGCATTTGAACTTTTGCAACTTTCAATTTGTTTGCTTCCCCAAATGTTTAAAAATAAGTTGGGGTCCAATTTTATTTGGACATGACAAAAATTTTTTTTTTTGTATGTTTACTGAAACTATTAAAATTATATTTTTTAAAATAAATTTGGGAAATGAATTCAGATTTCAGCTTTATTTGGGGTTAGTCCATTAAAAAGGGTTTTTGAAGGGGTTTAGGAGTTTCGCTCCTTAAAACGTGCCACCCTGGGGGCCCAAAAGAAATTTGGACAAATTAAATTTTGTAAAAAAAATGTTTTTTTTAAATCTTGGTTGAAACCCTTTGTTGGCAATGACTTCCCTGAAGTTTATATCACCAGACGCTGTGTTTCCCTTTTTTAAATCCCTTCCCACCCCTTTACGGCGGATTTTCAGTTGTGCTTCTTTCTGGCTTTTTGTCTAAAGTTTAGTCTTTAACAAGTAAAATTGTGCTCCAATTGGGTTTGAGATAGGTGACTGATTGGTCATGCAGAATATTCCACTTCTTTCTTTAAAAACCCCTTGGTTCTTTAGCTTTAGTTTTGGGTCGTTGCCCATTTGTATTATGAAATGCGGCCAATCAGTTGGGCTGCATCTGGCAGGATTTGGACACTGTATGCCCCTGAATACTCCCCAGGATGTGTGTTCAATACCCAAAATTCCCTTAAAGAAAAGACTAAATGAAAGTAATACAGAGGGTTCACTTCATGGTGAAGCAACTTAAGCCTTAAGTTTAAAAAAGGCTGTTTTGGACTTTGCTGAAAAAATCAAAAAAAAGCCAGCACGTTTGGAAGAACATTCTTTGGAAGATTAAACAAGTCAAAATTACCAGACTGAGGGAAAAAAAAAAAAAGTATGACGAAGACATGGTACAGCTCATGACCCAAAAAAATATCACATTTGAAAAGCATGGGGGACAGTGTGGGGGCGGGCATTTGGGTTTGCTCCAGTGTTACTTGTCAATAGGTTTTTGATGATGTGAACAGGCCAGAAGAGCTAGATGAATTATGAGGTATTCGGGACTACTGTTGTCAAATCCCCCAAAAATGCAGCCAAACTGTTTGGTGGCCTTTCTAAAAAGATGGGGGAATTCCCCAAAAAAAAGAAAAAGAACATTAAAGAAAAGAAGTGGAATTTCGTGAATGGCATGTCATTACCTGACCAACCTTTTGAGCATGCATTTCACTTTTTAAAGACTAACTTCAGAATTAAGGCCCAACAAAAAAACAGCAGCTGAAAACCACTGCAAATAAAGGCGGCAGGCCCCTTTAAAAAAAGGGGGGAAACACGCGTCTGGTGTGTCATGAGTTCAAGACTTCAGACGTCATTTTCCCAACAAGGGGTTTTTAAACCCGTTTTTGAAATGAATATTTTTTTTCAATTTTTTAATTGTCCAATTACTTTTTGGTCCCTTTAAAAACAGGGGGGCACAGGTTAAGGGTGAAAATCCTAAATAGGTTTTTGAGCGATTTTTTCGACAAAGTTTAAAAAGGCAAGGTTTTTTTTGGGGATCGAAAAATTTCCAGTCTGGAAATAGGGTTAAATTGTGCTCATCTATTAAGATCGCGGGGCCTTTTTTTGCGCTTCCCGTAAATTTTTGGCGGCCAGAATCGATTACAGAATAGAGCAGGGTGGATGTTTTGTGCGACGTCTGGGCTGGGATGTGTATGGTTGCGATTGGCGGTTTTCACAGACCTCGTTTTACATAGAAAAAGCGTTTTTGTTTAGCCTTTTCTCTAGCTCTAAGGGGATAGGCCGCGCTGCCCGTGGCAACAGTCAGTGAAATTAGTTTTTCTGCACGAGAAAACCCTCTACTATTAGTGTGTTTCCCTTCAATTTAGTTAATTAGGTTTTTAAGATTTTATGTAGTTAGCTAGGAATTTTTAAAGGGCCATCTACCCCTGTAAAAACAGGTGGTGGGGCGGGGGGGGGGGGGGGGGGGGCCCCGGGGGCGAACAAGACAAAACCTATTATAAAAACTGGCTAAAGTTCACCAAGCTTAGGTAGAATTGTTTGTGAAAAATCTTTATTAAAAGTTTGCTTTTTAAATATTTCTGGTATTGGGCAGCCTTAACTATATTGGTTTCACATCATTTTAGTAACTGCAGGTCTCTTTTTTGTGCAAAATCCTTTTTATTTCCCCCATACATTTCGATAGGTGTTTTATTTTAAAATTTTTCCCATTACAACCGGCTGTTTTTATTATCACCTTGCGTTAAATTCAATCCAGCAAACTTGTAGTCACACAGGTGTTTTTTGCCAAAAAAACCGTGTTCGTACGAAAAAAATCCCGTTACGGGTTTTTTGATTTTGCGCCCCCCCGCTTTTTCTTTTACGCAGCAGCTCGAAAAATCTTTAAAACGCAAATTCATATTACCCGGTTTTAATTGAAAAAGGTGCAAAAAATACGTTTTTATATCAAAAAATAACGTTCGTGTTTTTTTTATTTTGCGCACCCCCGCTTGTTCATTGAGCAGCTCTCGTAAATTTAAACGCAATTTTTATTACCCAGGTGAAATTTAAAGGTGCAAAAAATTCGTGTATTATCGAAAAATAACAGTACGTGTTTTTTGTTTTGCGCACCCAGCTTTTTCATTGAGCCAGCATCCAGTAAAAATTTAAAAAGCATTCTAATTCACCAAGGTGAATTGAAAGGTGCAAAAAATACCCCTGTATTTTCGAAAACATACAGTACGACAAACAGACTCCTTTTTCCCGGACTTTTTAATCTGTGGGTGACAGGTTTTTAAAGGTTTTACGCGGTCCAGGAAGGTATAAACAATGTCCAGTGAAACTAAAATGGTGGTGAAAAATCCTTTTTTTCGGCACTTTTTTAAAATTGGGGGTATGCAGGTTTGGGGCTTTTCTGCGTTCCAGGCAGGGATATTCAATGTCCCGTTCAGTAAAATGAGGTTCAAAATCTACGCATTCTGGCACTTTTTTAAATTTTTGGATGTGAGGTTTAAGGGTCGGGGTGTGGTACAAAACGGGTAGTGAATGGGTTGGAATTTTTTTTGTGCTTTTTAAAACCCAATGTGTTGCCCAAGTTAGCACGTATCCTTTTTACTGTTGTGGATGTTAATTTTAGCTTCTCCCGCCCCTTTTTTGGGTTAATAATGAAGGGTTGTTGCTCCCCATAGACTTTAAAAGGTCACGCTCATATTTTACGTCACTATCGAAAAACCCACGATAGCGGCCCCCCAAATACGATGATTCGATAGCAACGCAATCGCTCAAAACTACTTAACCTTTATCCATTTTAATTTGCTTTCCCCCCACAGAAAGTGAAGTCTGGACTTTCGTCCTGTCCGTTATTAATATAGCCTTTGGATGTTTCGTAAAAGGTCAAAAAACAAAATTTTTGGTCTGTGTTTTTAATTTTATATGGGCCTAACGTGTTTTATTTGATAATAAAGTTAATATCTTGCATTGAGGCAATGTCCCCTTGGCGTTGCTTTGTGTGCTCAGACTCAGAATTGCTGTGATGTTTCAGGGTCCTCCCCCTTTCTCAAGCAAAGCTATAGGGGGGAAAAAGATTTTTTTACAAGCCAAAATTAACAATCATTGGTTCGATTTTACATCAAAAAATTTTTCTTCCCTTTTAAAAACCAAAGAAGGGTAGCAAGTAGAGAAATTTGCAAAAGTAAAAACATTAAATTTTTTTATCCCAGGTGAATCAAAAAAAAAATAAAAATGATGTGCCCCATTTTTTCTGGGTGGGCTTTTGTATATTTGCATAAGGAGAAAGTGAACGTTTTCAAAGTCTGAAAAAAAAATATTGCATTTGTTTGTTTCTTTACTTTCCCTGCTAGTACTGCCGGCATTGTCATTTGGAGAAAGGTGATGATGAGAGAGAGAAAAAATCCTCTTTTTGGGAGTGCCCCAAACCAGAAACCACTCTATTTAAAGGGGATCCACTTTTGTTGCCCCCGGGATATATGAAAAAAAAGGGCAGTTGATTGGTTTTTTGAGCCACAAAGTGAATTTTGACCCCAGTTCAGGGCTAGGCAGCATTAGCCTGCGGGGGGAGAAACAGTTTGCAGCAGTGATTTTGCGATCCCCCTGGGGAGTATTCTTTGGAAACTGTGTGAGTGACAGAGGTCGAGCCACTTGGCGGGGGGTGTCGCAGCAGCCCAAAGGGGGGGCCCAGAGGCCCCCTCCCAAAGAGCTACAGGGGGGTATACGGAAACACATTTAAATCCCTGCAGGTGGTGCAGCGCCTGCGTATTCTCCTGGCTGCTTTTGTTTCGTGCTTGTATTGTGTTTTCTTGTTATGTGTACCAGACCCCAGCTTGTTTACTGACCCCGACTAGTCCTCTGATTTTGTACCTCGTTCCCGCTCGTGTTTTGACACCGGCTTGTTTTCTGGTTTCTCTTTGGTTCTGATTTTTGGCTTGACGTATCCGATTTGTTACTGACCTGGACTGTCTGACCCTTCTTCCTTCTGATGGCCCCAGAACTCTAGCAGTGCAGGAACTGTCGCCCAGTTGGCATCTGCCACCTAGGGCAGCACGTCAAGTAGGCAGGGACAGTGGACTGGGTTCCAGTTAGGGCTCACTGTACCTCCCTTGACGTGACACCTAGACAGTTTTCATACATGTGGCCCTCATTTCCTCTCTCTTCTGTTTACATAGCCATGGCCTGCTCCCTTAAACTCTAGTGTCTGCAGTACCACAGTCTAAATTTTACTCATAATGGCCTAAAACTGTTTATTACTTCATGTATATGAAGCTGGCTGCAATAAAAAGGAAACATGATTAAAACTTGTAAAATTTTAGTGATACGTTTTTCTTTTAAAAAAGAAAGAATAGAAAAAAATGTGATGAATTTGAGGATATGTGTGCAGACATCCTGTAACATGCCTCATTAACCCAGCAAGTCAGCTCCCGACATGTAAATTCGTTCATGAGCTATGCGCTACCAACGGTTATCAATTTGTCTATCCATTTATATGTCCGATAGATAGATAGATAGTAGATAGATAGATTTGATGATAGATAGATAGATACTAGATCAGTTGAAACCAGAAGTTTACATACAGTATATAAAAAAAGACACATATACATGTTTTTCTCACTATCTGACATGAAATCAGAATCAACGTTACCTGTTTTAGGCCAATTAGGAATGCCCAAATTATTTATATTTGCCAAATGCCAGAATAATGAGAGAGAGAATTTTTAAGGCTTTTTTTATTACTTTCTGCTAAGTCAAAAGTTTACATACACTATGGAACAAATGTATGAAAACTGATTAGGTCTAAAACTCACTTTGTTGCCCATAGAAATCAATCAGATCATCCCTATCATTTCATATAGTGCTCTGGAAAAATGAGAAGGGTGCTCTGATTTTCAGTTTTCATACATTTGGCCCTATGTCTTTAAACAATTTGGGACAGTCCATATGATGATGTCATGTCTTTGAAAGATTCAGGTTTATTGGCAACATCTGAGTTAATTAGAGACACCGATGTGGATGTATTTTATTGTACATCAGAAACACAGTGCTTCTGTGTGTAAAATCATGGGAAAGTCTAACAAATTCAGCCAAGATATCAGGAAGAGAATTGTGGACTTGCACAAGTCTGGATCATTCTTATGTGCAATTTCCAGATACTTGAAGGTGCCTCGTTATCTATTAAAACAATAATGCACAAGTATAAACAAGATGAGAATGTACAGCCATCACACTGCTCGGCAGAAGACGGGTTCTGTGTCTCAGAGATGAACGTGCTTTGGCCTGACATGTGCATAACAACCCAAGAACAAAAGCAAAAAACATTGTGAAGATGCTGGTGGAAGCTGGTAATATTGTGTCATTATCCACAGTGAAACAAGTGCTGTATCAACATGGGCTGTAAGGCCTCTCTGCCAGGAAGAAGCCATTACTCCAAAAGTAACATACAAATGCCAGATTAATGTTTGCAAATGCACAAAGGAACAGAGACCTACATTTTTGGAGACATGTCCTGTGGTCTGACGAATATAATATTGAACTGTTTTGCCATAATGACAAACATCACATTTGGAGATAAAAGGGAGAAGCTTGGAAGCCAAAGAACATTATCCTAACTGTGAAACATGGGGGTGGCAGCATCATGTTGTGGGATTGTTTTACTGCAGGAGGGTCTGGTGCATTTCACAAAATAAATGGCATCATGAGGAAAGAAGATTATGTGGCAATACTGAAACAACATCTCAAGACATCAGACAGGAAGTTAAAGCTTGGACGGAAGTGGGTCTTCCAAATGGACAATGAAAAAAAGCATACTGCCAAACTGTTTACAAAGAGGGTTAAGGATAACCAAGTCAATTTTTTGGGAGTTCATCACAGAGCCCTGTTCTCACTTTATGGAAAATGTATGGGCAAAGCTGAAAAGGCAGGTGCAAGCAAGGCAAAATACAAACATGGCTCAGTTACACCAGTTCTGTCAGGAGGAATGGGTCAAAGTACTCTGCACTGATGACAGGGCAAATGCCCCGAAACACCTGTCTGTAGATAAACTTAACTGGTTTGGCTCAAATTCCTTTCATCTTGCAAGGATTCTGCGAGTTACTTGTGAATTGAGGATAACTGCATCCAATAGAGTGTGCTGTGGAGCTCCTCAACTCTCTTCCCATAAGCCTTTGCTTTATGCTAATCAGTCAGTTAGATCTGAAAGGCAATAAAATCCTCACACCAACCAATTTATTGGTGGCTCTCCCCAAGGAGAGATTTTCCCATTTCTTTACTAGCTATTGTGAGAAGTTTGTTGAAGGATATCTAAAACGTTTGACCCAAGTCATACAGTTTAAGAGCAATGATAGTAAATAATGAAATGTATGTGACTATGCAGAAAGTAATAAAAATGCCTTAAAAAACTCTCTCTCATTATTCTGGCATTTGGCAAATATAAACGATTTTGGTAATCCTAATTGACCTAAAACAGGTAAAGTTTATTCTGATTTTATGTCAGATAGTGAGAAAAGCATGCATATGTGTCTTTTTATATAGTGTATTGCAAACTTCTGGTTTCAATGATAGATAGATAGATAGATAGATAGATAGATAGATAGATAGATAGATAGATAGATAGATAGATACTGTAGAAAGATAGATACTGTAGATAGATAGATGTTATATCAGCCTACAAAACTAAAATGGGCTGTGATATCTTAAAATTTTAGTTATGCTCATTATCCAAAGAGCTTTCAAATTCACAAAACTTCTAGTCAAGAAATGAATTCCTAATGAAACTTATCTTTAAAAGAGGGTCTGTCAACTCATTTCTAAAAACAAGTACAAGTACATTCTTTATTAAATGGATTTTCCTAGAAGGAACATTGGCCTCATCAGATCTTTGAAATCTGTTGTATGCCATAATGTCTATATAGTCATATAGTTTTTTCAAACAATATTTTATTATGCTGTCCTTAAACCCCTTACTGACATTTGATATATCCATACGTCAAGGTTGGGTAGGGGTTCCCGCTAATTGACGTAGGGTACGTCATGGTGATCTTGCGAGCTCACAAACGGGATTAGCCCTTCGATGTCGTGACCTATCCTATTCGCGACATCGAAGCTGCAGGCAGGAGAAGTGAGCTCCTTCTGCCCGCGATCATAGCAGTGAGCGGCGCAGATGCGCTCACTGGTCAACTTACCCAGCAGCCCAGACGCTTTCTGAAAATGCATTGTAAGCATGGTGATTGACAGTCACCATGGTGCCCAGTACACAACAGTAATGCTGTGTGCAGGTCTCCTCTTGTACGAGCCATTTGAATATCGCTCATAGAATTCCCCTCGGGGGAAAAGTGGAAAAAGTGTAAAAAAGTTTAAAAAAAGTGTATAAAAGTTAAACATAAACACGAAAAATAAAATAAAAATGTGTACACTGCCCTTTTCCCCTTTACAAATGCCAATCACCCCAAAAAAGATCAAAAATAACTAAAGTTCCCATATTTGGTATAACCGCATGCGTAACGCCCCCCCCCAAAAAAACGTTATTTTAATTAACCCGTTTGGTTAACGCCGTAAAAAAAAAAAAAAAAAAAAAAAAAAGTCACAGAATTACGATTTTTATTCATTCCGCAGCATATAAAATGGAATAAAGAGTCATCAAAATCTTATATCAACACCAAAGTGGTGCCAATTAAAACGTCAGTTCATCCTGCAAAAACAAAAAACCTTTACATATCTCTGTATACAGAAAAATAAAAATATTATGGCATTCAGAAGACAGCTATGCATAAATATTGTTTTAAACAATAAAAACACTTTTAAAAAAAAATAGCTTTCACATGAAAGACTATATAAACTGGGCATCGCCATAATCGTCTTTACCCAGGGAGTAAAACTAACTTGTCACTTATATTGCACGGTGAGCACTGTTAAAAATAAAAATAAAAAACACTACTAGGATTGCAGTATTTTCTTCACCCTGCCTTCCAAAAAACGGATTTAAAAGTGATCAGTCTTGTCCAGAAATGATACCAATAAAAACATTAACTCATCCCACAAAAAACAAGCCCCTACACAGCTCCGTAAACAGAAAAATAAAAATGTTATGGCTATCAGACTATGTTGATGCATAAACGTGTTTTCTTTTTGAATAAAAGTGTTTTTATTGTGTAAAAGCAGTAAGACATAAAAAATATACAACCGCAATTCCAAAAAAGTTGGGACACTAAACAAATTGTGAATAAAAACTGAATGCAATGATGTGGAGGCGCCAACAGCTAATATTATATGCAGAATAGAACACAAAGCCCAGATCAAAAGTAGAAACTGAGAGAAAGTATCATTTTATGTGAACAAGATGTTGTTTCAAAGTTTCATGGCGTCAACAAATCCCAAAAATGTTGGGACCATGCCGTTTTTACCACTGTGTGGCATCCCCCCTTCTTCTTACAACAGTCAACAGACGTCTGGGGACAGAGAAGACCAGTTTTTCAAGCTTAGAAATAGGAATGCTCTCCCATTCATTTCTAATACAGGCCTCTAACTGTTCAATCGTCTTGGGCCTTCTCTGTCGCACCTTCCTCCTTATGATGCGCCAAATGTTCTCTATAGGTGAAAGATCTGGACTGCAGGCTGGCCATTTCAGTACCCGGATCCTTCTCCTTCATAGCCATGATGTTGTGATTGCTGCAGACTGTGGTCTGGCATTATCTTGTTGAAAAATGCAGGGTCTTCCCTGAAAGAGATGATGTCTAGATGGGAGCATATCTTGTTCTAGAACCTGAACATAGCTCTCTGCATTAATGGTGCCTTTCCAGACATACAAGCTGCCCATGCTACAAGGACTCTGAGTTGATGCAGGGTTCTGAACGGAGCGTTGAAAATAACTTGGGTTTTCCTTGTCCTCTCTGGTCCGGATGACATGGCGTCCCACTGTTCCATAAAGAACTTCAAATCGTGACTTATCTGACCACAGAACAGTTTTCCATTTTGCCACACTCCATTTTAAATGACCGCTGGTCCAGTGCAAACGGCTGAGCTTGTGGAGCGTGCTTAGAAATGGCTTACTCTTTGCACTGTAGAGTTTTAGCTGGCAACGGCGGATGGCACGGTGGATTGTGTTCACTGACAATGCTTTCTGGAAGTATTCCTGAGCCCATTCTGTTATTTCCTTTACAGTGGCATTCCTGTTTGAGGTGCAGTGACGTTTAAGGCCCGGAGATCACGAGCATCCAGTAGAGTTTTATGGCCTTGACCCTTATGCACAGCGATTGTTCCAGTTTCCCTGAATCTTTTGATGATGTTATGTATGGTTGAGGATGATAACTTTAAAGTCTTTGCTATTTTACGCTGGGTAACACCATCCTGGTATTGCTGCACTATCTTTCTGCGCAACAATGGTGCAATTGGTGATCCTCTTACCATCTTGGCTTCAGAGAAACACTGACACTCTGAGTAGCTCTTTTTATACCCAATCATTTTGTCAATTCCCCTAATTAGTGTGGATTGGTCTTCTAGCTGTTTGTTATATGCTCAATGTCATTTTTCCAGCCACTTATTGCTTCTTGTCCCAACTTTTTTGGCATTTGTAGACACTGTAAAATTTGGAATCAACATATTTTTCCTTTAAAATGTTACATTTACTCAGATTAAACTTTTGATCTGTCACCTATGTTCTATTCTGAATAAAATATTAAATGTTGGTAACTCCACATCATTGCATTCAGTTTTTATTTACAATTTGTTTAGTGTCCCAACTTTTTTGTAATTGAGGTTGTACAAATTGGGTATCGCTGTAATCGTATCGACCTGCTGAGTAAGCTAGGATGTCATTTATACCACATGGTGACCGCTGTAAAAAATAAAAAAAACAAAACACCACTTTTTTTTCAAAATGCCTCACAAAAACCTTAATAAAAAGTGATCAAAGTATCATATTCACCCCATAATGATACCAATAAAAACATCAACTGATCCCTCAAAAAACAAGCCCATAATCAGCTCCGTATACAGAAAAATAAAAAAGTTATGGCTGTCAGACTATGACAACATAATTATTTTTTCTAAACTTATTTCTATTATGTAAAAGTAATAAAACAGAAAAAGCTCTATAAAATAAATATCATTGCAATTGTACCGAGCCACATACAGTAAAGTTATCCTGTCATTTAACCCGTATGGTGAACGCTGTAAAAATGAAGGCCAAAAAACAGTGGCAGAACTACATTTTTTTCCCCCATCACCTGTTCTAGTACTTTGGGGGCTTTGTAAATGTGACATGGCCCCACCAAAATCTGCGTTCCAAAAGCCAAATAGAGCTCCCTCCCTTGTATGCCTTGCCCTTCGCCCAAACAGCAGTTTACACCCACATGTAGGGTATTTCCAAACTTGGAAGAAATTGTGTAACAAACTTTGGGGTGTTTTTTTCCAGCATTCCATGTAAAAATGAAACATTTTGAGCTGAAATTGCAAGTTATTTGAAAAAATAATTGTTTTCATTTTCACAGCCTAACGCTAAAAAAAATTTATGAAGCACCTGTGGGGTCGATATACTCATTACACCACCGGATATATTCGATAAAGGGTGCAATTTCCAATATGTTTTTTTTTAGGGGAGTTCATTACGTTTTAGCCTGTTAGGGCATCCGCAAACCTGAAATGGCACCTAAATAAAATCGTAATGAAAATGATACCCAGAGTCTAGTTGGTGCTTCTCATATTCTGGGGCTTGTGGTTGAGCCAAATAGCGCAATAGGGACACATATGGGATATCTTTGAAAATGGCAGAATTTTGGTAATTGATGCTTAGTTGCATTAACCTGGTAACATCTACCGTATTCAAGTGAATAATGAATAAAAATTGAAAATCTGCAAAAAAAGTGAAATTTTGAAATTTCACCTCTACTTTGCTTTAATTTCTGTGAAATATCTAAAGGGGTAACAAACTTCCTAAATGATTTTTTAAATACTTTAAGGGGTCTAGTTTCTTACATGGACTCATGTATGGGGGTATCTAACATACAGTCCCATAAAAGTCATGTCAGAACTGGACCGGTCCCTAAAATCTATTTAGCTAATTTTCTTGAAAATGTGAAAAAATGACTACTAAATTTCTAAGCCCCCTAATGTGGTAAAAAAAAAAAAAAAAAAACCATTTAAAAAATTATGCCAACCTACAGTAGACATATGGTAGATGCTAATTATAAACTACTTTGAGTGGAATAACTATCTGTCTTACACACAGAAATTTGTGAACTTTGAAAAATGCAAATGTTTGCCAATTTTCATGATATTTTGAAATTTTTTTTTACAAAAAAACAAGGATTGTATGGACCAAAATGTATTACTAACTTAAAGCACAATGTGTCAAGAGAGAACATTCTCTGAATCACTTGGATAGGTAAAAGTGTCAAAAAGTTACTCTAACATAAAGTGACACATGTCAGATTTTAAAACCGGGGCTCCGACAGGAAGGTCAAAACTGGCTCCGGCGGTAAGGGGTTAATCAGTCTGCAAAAAAACTAAGAGACCTCATCAATACAGTGTAACTAATATTTTTTCTCAATATCCTAAAGCTTCAAGTGGTATTACCATCTCAAAAGCGATGGCACATCACTAAACAAGCATTTTAATTTGCAGTGGACATTGGTACACCCCTTATATTAGGTAAGTATGTTACACCCGCATTAAGTAAGCAGTCCCTCCATTATGCAGGCGCATATATTGGTAGACTGCCAATCAGATAGGTAGATCACTGCAGTGAGGATGTAGGTAGCCCGAGCAGTAGGTTGGTAACCTCCCACTAGGCAGGCAGATTTGAGTAGTGCTCACATTATGTAATTATTGACTGTGTCAGGTAGGTGTATAAGTGGGGGATGTTAGAGGAGGAAACCAGATTGGAAGGAAATTATACTAGAGAAGGACAGATAATAAGGGATGAAAGAAAAGGGTAATAGAGGGGAAAAAGATGATAATGGAGAAGAGGGATACTACTTGGGGGTAGATTAAACTGGAAAGGAGGAAAGTTGATATTGTCGTGGAAAGATGATACTGAAAATGGAATTTCCAAGGACAGTGGTGCTTTCTCACCACTTCGTGCATAAGGAAGAACGGTGGAGAAAGAAAACTTATGAAAGGAAGGATGATAACTGGCACTAAGGATAATACATGGAGGTTGTGAAATATCTTGGAAAAGGGGTATGAAATTTCTGGATTGAGGAATAATTATAATTAGATGAAAAGAGGAAAGAATTCTTTGTGAGGCAGAAAGGGATTGGAGGAGTAAGACTATTATCAGAATATGCTGAATAAGGATTAGATGATTCTGTGGGAAATGATGTTCCATAGCTTAGCAGGAAGAAGGGGACAGAAGAGAAAGAGTAGGTCCTAACTATATACAGTAAGTGTTATTGGTGTCTGTTATCATGGACATGCATAGTTTTTAATGTAGATAAAATAAGATTATTTGCAAAGTTGCTTCCTTTTCCATTGTACATGCATTGGAAAAAGAATTGTTGTGAAAATGAACATAAGCTTTGAATTTTACTTAGATGTCATGTTCTATGGAACCACAGCATCTAGGCAGTTATGAACACTTACCTAGTGGCTCCCTGCAAAGTGATTATGGGATGCTGACCAGTTGTCATGACAGCGGGGGGGCTTAACACAGAACCCAAGTTGAAAGTTAAAAACTTTCCCCATTTTACAAATAAAAAAAAAAAACTGTAAGAAAATTAAAACATTGTTGGTATTACCATCTTGACAAAAGTCATATAAATTAAAATATTGCATTATTTATTCCTCATTGTGAATTCTATCAAAAAATTATTAATGGAAAAAGTTATTTTTTTCAGTTGTTTCGCCTCCCCAAATAATAAAAAAAAAATGATCAAAATGGTACCAATAAAAGTACACTACAGTCCAAAACATGGGTTGTAACAAATGGAAAAATAAAATTTGGTTTCCTTGTAATTCTACTGACCCACAGATTAACGTATGACCTGCCATTTATACCACCCAGTAAACTCCATTAAGAGAAGAGATTGACTAAATTGCATTTTTTATCTCATTCAAACCCCCATGAGTATTTTATTTGGTGCAGTAAATAAATCCAACTTGTCCCATAAAGAATAAGTCTGGATCCAGCTATGTACAATGCAAAATAAAATAAAAAAAATTATGTCTTTGGGAAATAGAGATGGGGGCGAATTTTCAAAAAATTTGGGGCGGTCACTTCGCCGAATTTTCCGACAAAATTCGGTTTCGGTCCCCAATTACTTCGGCACGAATCACGTTAAAAAAAACTAATTTTCCAGGCGCCCAAGCCTGCGGGTGCTGTAGAACGTGTGCCCCTGTTAAATATCAGAGGGGTTTGGTTTGGTCTTCTACAATGTTGTTTTTTTTACACGCCATGACTGCCGCCGCTCTTAAATCGCTTCCCATAAAATGCCCCGGGCACTTATGGGGGCAAAACTGACCCAAAAAAATGAAACAGGAAGGGGCCTGATAAAGTCTGGGAGCAAAAGCTGGAAAAAAACAAAAATAGAGCTCAGTGGCAACATTATTTACAGAGTGTGGAGGTGACGGCGGAGCCAACAGCATGAGGGGCAGACAGGGCACAAAGACTTCTGGGAAATGGCAAAACATACCCCGGCCCCAGAGTGGACAAAAAACAAGGCCGGGGGA
>JAODAL010040758.1:0-36581 GCA_025379985.1 Phyllomedusa bahiana
GTCCGGGTAAGGTAGTAGAATACTGTAAGATGCCAGGTAACAGCGGGTAAGGCCAAGCAGCAGGAATTGGCCAGCAGGTGCAGCGGCAGGTGTTCAACAGGTAAACGTGCAAATGAACGTATAGAGAACGTATAACAGAGTCAGCAGCAGTACAGCAGCTAAGGGGTCAAGCTCTTGTGCTGGAAGACAACAACAAACTGACCCTGAGCACAGAGAGGAAGTTCCTTATATAGCTAGAAGTTACAGGTCATTGGGCAAGGCCAAGGTACTCTGACTCTTTAAATGTGGTGCAGTACCGCGCGCGTGACCCTAGATGCCAGGGAGCTGGAGGAAGCAGCGATGGTGAGGCTTCAGGAGTGGCAGGAGCAAGGACAGGTGCGTGCAGAGAGCCAGGGACACTAGGGGATGTCGCAGCAACGGCCGGGACACAGGAGACACGGGCATGCTGTCGGTCCATAGCAGGGGCCGTGGCGTGAACCGTGACAATTTGTACATGGTCAAGGCCAGTTTTTGGCCTCTAAATGTAATAAAGACTACAGGGATAAAGCACAACTGGTGCACTGGAAAAGCAGAACACTTGCCAATGTCATCCAACCAGATTCCTTCTTTTTCATTGCTTCACTTCTGCTTTGCACCAATTATGATAAAATCTCCCCCAATCTTTACATTCAAGGAAATGATGCAGGGTCATAAATCTGTGCGTAGTGTCAATCTGTAGATTCACTTACCGCTCTTTGCAAAGAGCAGTGATAATAACCATGCTCAATAATAAGGAAAATTTCCATATAACAATATAGTAACAACAGAAAGCAATGCAAATTCCGATTGTCAAAGTAAGCACTGGCAGATAAGTTGAAGGTTTTGCCTCTGGTATTATTATATAAAGTACGCAGCCCATTCTTGTATTTTCAAACTTCGCCAGAGAGATGGGGAGTGGGTGGACAATTGACAATGCAATTGGTCCTGTTGTAGCAAAATATTTTCAATCCAATGCAATAATATAAAGCAATAAAAATTCACTCTCACAGCATCTTGTCAAGCGCTAGTTGCTTGACGGAGGCTGAATAAAAGTATATTTTAATAAAAACAGTGCATCTAGTAAATGAGTTTTTGAATTATTTGTTTTCTCTAACACAAAGACACTCTATGGCTAGTAATAGAATGTTATCTTATTGGTCTTGCTAATAAGCTTTTATTGAAGAAGAGTCTTGTTGAAATTAATTTATATCTCCAAACCATGACCTATAGGAGGTTGAGAGTTAAACATTTATTCAGTTATTTTTTCTAATTTTAATTTTTGCAATAATCAAATTAAAAAAAATATTTTTCAGACCATTTCTGTTTTGCCCTATTTGCGCCTGTTAAGCTAAGGGAGCAGTAAACCCCATAAGACAGCATCGTATTTGTCAGGCCAACATTTTGGTCTAGAGAACTAAAATTGTCTATTGATTTTAGTCGATCCCTTGCACTTTAGTTTGCCTGTAGTGATAATGCAAACCAGAAACTACATATAAGTTCCAGCAGCAATGAAAGCTGATCACAGGGGTCCAAGAAGCAGGACTCCCAAGAATCCAAAAAATAGAAAGGTTACAAACAACTTGTACCTGTAAATAAAGATAGATGTAGAGTCAGATCACATTAGGAGATATAGTTTATAGCTTGTGCTCTACTGTACGTTTTTCATCAAGTTTACCTTTGCTACATCCATAACCCCAATACTAATGTAAGGGACAGGTCAGGGGCACACAAGGAGACACAACACAGTGAGGCCCTGATGCTGGTCCCACCACTGTCCCTGCCTTTTCAGGCAAGCAAAGACGGCAACTATCAGAAGACGTGGTAACAAATTGGGAGACAGAAGAATAAACATAAGGCGAGCCAAGTCAGTAACAGTCAGGCGACGTAGTACAAATGCAGAAGGCAGAAGAATAGTCAGAAACCAGGCAGTCAGGAAACACAGAAAACCAGTAAGAAAAAGGGCTAGCTACAGTTAAGGTAAGAACCCAGTATAGCAGGCGAAGCTGAAAGGCAAATGAATCCTTTTATAGGGTACCAGAGAAGCCAGAACTGAAGCAATAGGTATAAGGAATGCGAGACCAGTTAGGAACTGAAGACTGTCAATCAAAAGGAGAAACATTAACTAAAGAAGTGCTGGAGGATTCCTGGCCATGGGCGTTGGCCAGGAATCAATTAAGCAAGCAGAGAAGGAAGACACAGTTCACACGGGTGAATGCAAATACAAGCATCAGGTAAGAAACCAGGGTTTTCGTCCCAACGGCCGTGGCCGGCGACCAGAGCCCGAAGCTGGGGTCTGTCGGGCATGATCATGACAACTAGAGAGGCAGTTTTCCTTAGCTAATTTGCATACTTTTTATTTATTCAACCAGGGAGCATTGCCTAGCCTATTAGTCTCCCTATGACAGAGGGTTTCTCCATAAGAGGAAACCGTATACCCTCGATCCCACACC
This sequence comes from Phyllomedusa bahiana, assembly GCA_025379985.1. Lineage (NCBI taxonomy): Eukaryota > Metazoa > Chordata > Amphibia > Anura > Hylidae > Phyllomedusa > Phyllomedusa bahiana. Next base: position 2,469 of record JAODAL010040758.1, read on the forward strand.
CAAGTCCTGTCATCCAGCCAATGAGTGTCCTGCTCTGTACTATTGACGGAGCAAGAAGAGTGAAATAGCTGTTTGCAAATGGCTGAATGTTTAGGTCATTTACATCATACACACCTATATTATTACATTTTTTGTCACTTCGTTCTTATTATAGGTTCCTTTATTGAGCTCTGGTAGGCTGTACTTGGCCATCACCGATGAAGGGTTCTGCCTGAAATGTTGCTGCTTAAAATGCCGTATCAATGCTTACCTGTATTCATATATTTTTCTGTACAATATTTGAAATACCTCCTGAGCTTGTCCTGCAGTGAAATACAAATAAAATAATTGATTCAAGTATATTCCAGACTTGTGGAGTGCAGGTTCTCTCAAATAAATGTATTTGCTTGATATATGGAGACTAAAGGGTAAAGAACTCCTTGTTCCTGTGGATCTGGTGAGAAGTGCTATGATCCCAGTGTATTGGAACTTCAGCTGCCGGCGGTTATATATGTGCACCTATAAGTTCTACCATAATTAGTACCACTCATCCAGGTGAGCAGCTTCTGCTTTAATTACGGTCTGTTTTAAAATAAACCTCACATAGGTTATGCCCCCCTTGCTGAGGACAGAACAAGCTAGTGTCAGACCTTCTGTTCCCAGCACTGTGTCCCTTATTCTGTAAGATGCAGGAATTTTCAGCCAGAAAATAGTGATTCAAAGAGTCAGATTTTTCAAACCCTGCCCATCTGATGCTAGCCACGCCCACCTCAACTGATAAACCTATTACTTTGAATAGGTAGAAACATGTGAATAACTGTCAGTTGGCAGAGCTAGCCTTTGGTGGGCGGAGCTAGCACATACTCATGAATAAGATTTGAGGGGTAAATGCTCTAAAACTCCTGCATCTTACAGAATAAGGGACACAGCGCTGGAAACAGCATGTCTGACACTAGCTTGTGCTGTACTCAGCAAGGGGGACATAAACTAGGTGACAGGTTCCCTTTAACTACCTGTGTGACTTACTACACCATACTGTGCCTGTCCCCCCTTTTTCCTTCTTTCCCCTATTTTCCTTCCTGAGCACTTGGATTGAAAATACATGGAGATTATGGTCAGCCTCTTTGAAGCATATATCTTCCCATTTGCTATAAACTCCACAGAGTCATGTATCCTGCCCCTAGATAAAGGTTACCAAGACTGCCAACTGTGGCTCCTTGCTTGAAGTCTGAAGAAAGATGCGAGCCCCCTCACCCTCACTGAAAGGGGGCTATCAATCCCTGATCATTGCAGGAGCTTTAACTTGGTTGGAAGGTTGGTTAAACGGGTTATCTCACTACATTGATCCATCCTGTTTTCTTGGTTTCATTTTGAATAATCCAGGGGCATGTTTACTGGCTTCCACTAGGCTGCAGTAGAAGCCAGGTCTGTAGCTATAGCAACCAGTGCTGGCAGCCTATAAGGACAGATCAAACAGGTCTGTAGTCATAGCGAACAGAAGAGCTGATGCAGCCCATACAAGAGGAGATATCTAGGAACAGGTAGGACACTGGTAACAGACACATATTGCAAAGTGACTTGTTTTTGCAAGATCTTTAACATAAAAAGCAATCCTTGTAGTGAGACAACCTCTTTAAAGTTTGTGGTAGAATTCAATCTACATTCTTATGTACTGGAGTGGTAGAGAACATATACTCAGGCTTTCAAAAAGAAAAAAAGCTGTCTACAGACAGATCTTTTATATTTTTTAAATGTAAAGCCTTTGTTTATTATAATTCTCCTCATTAATACTATTATTGATAGTTATTTTATTATATTAAAAAACAATTCCATCCATAATGTACATTTTTTTAAATTAGAGACAGATGTCCAACATGAGGGCATATTTAACTAAAGGATGGGCCCCCCCCCCCAAGGGGCCCTCTCCAAAACTTTGACTTTAGCTCAAAACAAACCCAAAAAAACCCAAATTTTTTGATTAAAAATTTTCCGCCAGCCATTCATTTCCCCAAAAAGTTCCTTCTCTACCCGTACTAAAAAACCCTTAATATTCCCCCAAACAAATGTGGTGAACCAATTCTGGGGGGAAAATTTACATTTCCCCAAAAAAGGGCCATAAAAACCCCTGTAGCCAAAAAAATGGCCCCTTTTTCCCCCAAATGAAGGAAACTGACTGCACCGTATAGCCAAAACAAACAAAAAAAGGGCGCATTCAAAAAAATGGGCCCAATTTCTGGTGTAAATTTGAGCCAAAAAAATTTATGAACAGGTCACTCCAAAATTTTGGGGTATAGAAGAAATTTGGGGCTTCTAGGGCATCGCACTAAAATTCATAAAGTAAACACATTTAATTTCTTTTAACCAAAACTAGGTGCAAACAGTTAGAACAAACCAAACCCCGGGGAAATTGGGTGCCTGAGCCAGACTTGTTGGGATTGGCCCCTACAGCCCGCCCGTTTTTTTGACCTTGCGAAGAACAGCCCGACCCGTAAAGGTGGTTTCCTGGGCCAGATTTTGGTATAGGGCCCCACACTTTTTCCCCGGAAAGTATGACCTGCAGAAGAAAAAACCAACCAGGGTAAAGGGGGTTCCTGAGCCGGGCCTTGGGGGTATTGGGCCCACAAAATGCCCTGTATGTATAAACCTGCAGAAGAACAGCCAGGGCCAGGGTAAAGGTTGGTGGGCCCGAGCCAGACTTGTGGAAAAAGGCCCTTTCACTTTTTTGTATGTTGACCTGAAGAAGAACAGCCAGACCCCGGGGGAAAAAGGGGTGCCTTGGGCCAACTTGTATATTTTCCCCAAAACCCGCCCGGTTTTGTTTTGGCTGCAAAAACACCAACCAGGTAAAGGGGTGCCGGGGCCAAAAACTTGTGGTATTGGGGTTTTTACACGGGCCCTGTATGTATGACCTGCCAAAAAAACACCAACCCCGGGTAAAAGGTGTGGCCTACCCCAAATTGTGGTATTTTGGGTCTCAAAATGCCCGTTGTATGAAAACCCGCCGAAGAAACCCGCCAGGGGGAAAAATGTTTCCTGACCAGGGCTTGTGGGATTGGGTCCCACCCTGCCCTGTAAAGTATGACCTGCAAAGAAAAAGCCAACCAGGGTAAAGGTGGTTTCCGTGCCGAATTTTTTTGGGGGTTTTGGGCCCAACTGCCCTGTATGTTATACCTGCAAAAACATCCCCAGGGGAAAAAGTGGGGCCTCGAGCCAAACTTGGTATTTGGGTCTAAAACTGCCCCTTAAAGTTAAACCTTTCAGAAGAACGCCAGGGCCCGGGTAAAGGTGGTGCCCCCGGGGCCAGACTTGGCGCGTTTTTTGGGAAATTACACTGCCCTGTAAAGTATGGGCCTGCAAAAGAACGCCCAAACCCGGTAAAAAGGGGGGTGCCTGAGGCCAGACTTGCCCCAAAATTGCCTCCCCACTGCCCTGTAAAGTATGACCCCGCAAAAAGGAAAAACCAGACCCGGGGGAAAGGTGGTCCTGGGCCAGACTTTTTGGGATTGGCTCTAAAAACTGCCCCTTTTGTTATGAAACCGCAAAGGAAACAGGGCCCGAAACCCGGGAAAAAGTGGGGCCCCGAGCCAACCCTTTTGGTAATTTTGGGTCAAAACTGGCCCTTTAAAGTATTTACCTCAGAAGAAAAACCAACCAAAGGGAAAGGGGGGTGCCTGACCAACTTGGGGTAAATTTACTCTACAACTGGGGCCCCGTAAATGATAACCCCCAGAAGAAACCCCCAGGGCCAGGTAAAGGGGTGCCTTTAAGCCAGGGGCTTGTGGGATTTTTGGGTCTACACTGCCCTGTAGGGATGGAAAATTCAGAAGAACAACCAGACCAAAATAAAAGGGGGCCTGAAACCAGACTTGTGGGATTTGGGTCTACCTGCCCCTGTATGTATGACCTGCAGAAGAAAAGCCAGACCAGGGTAAAGGGGTGCCTGGCCAGACCCGTGGTAATTTTGGGTCTTAAAATGCCCCTTTGTAAGGACCCAGAAGAAAAAGCCCAAACCAGGTAAAGGGTTCCTGGAGCCAAAACTTGTGTAATTTGGGGGACAAACTGCCCTGTATTTAAGAACCCTGCAGAAGAACAGCCAAACCAGGGTAAAGGGGTGCCTGAGCCAGAAATTGGGGGATTGCCCCTACACTTGGCCCCGTTGTTAAAACCTGCAAAAAAAACAGCCAGAACCCCGGGGAAAGGTGGTTTCCTGAGCCAAACCCCCTGGGATTGGCCCCTACACGCCCCCGTATGTTTTTACCTGCCCAAAAACAGCCAGACCAGGTAAAAAGGGGGGGTGCCTTTGGGGCCCGACTTTTGGGATTTTCTCAAAACTTTCCCCTGTAAAGTATGGGCCTGCAGAAAAAAACAGCCCAACCAGGGTTTAAAGGGGGTGCCTGACCAACTTGTGGGTTTTTTTCTACACTGCGCCTGGAGTATGACCTCGAAGAAACCAGAACCAGGGGAAAGGTGGTGCCCGGGGCCCAGACTTGTGGGATTGCCCCCACTCCCCCCGTATGTATGACCCCAAAAAGAAAAGCCGACCAGGGGAAAAGGGGTGCCTAACCGAGACTTTTGGTATTGGGTCTCACTGCCCTTATGTATGAAAACCCGCGAAAAAACAGTCCAGGGGAAAAGGGGTGCCTTAGCCAGACTTGTTATTGGCCTAAACACCGGGCCCTGTAAAGGAAGACCTGCAGAAGAACAGCCAGACCAAAGGGAAGGGGTGCCTAAACCAGGGCTTGTTATTGGCCCCCAAAACTGGGGCCCCGTAAGTTGACCTGCAAAAGGGAACCCGCAGACCAGGGTAAAGGGGGGGTGCCTGGGGCCAAATTGTGTATTGGCCTACACTCCCGTATGTAGACCCGAAAAAGAAACAGCCAACCAGGGTAAAAGAAAGGGGCCCCAAAACCAGAAATTGTATATTTCCCCTTTAAAATGCCCTGTATGTATGACCTGCAAAAGAAACCCGACCAGGTAATGGGGGTCCACCCGACTTGTTTTATTGGCCCCTAACTGCCCTTGGTATTTTGGGCCTTTCAAAAAACAGCCCCTAAAACCCTGGGGAAAGGGTGGTTTCCTGAGCCAGAAATTGGGAATTTGGGTCTTTCACTTTCCCTGTATTATGACCTCCAAAACAGTAAACCCGGGGGAAAAAGGGGGTGGGCCGAGCCAGGGGGCTTGGGGGGGGCCTTCCCCTGCCCTGTATGTATGACCTGCAGAAGAAACAGCCCCAAACCCGGGGAAAGGTGGTGCCCCGACCAGACCCTTTTGGGATTGGCCTTTCACTCCCCGTATTATGACCTGGGAGAAAACACCAACCAGGGTAAAGGGGGGTGCCTGAGCCAGACTTGTGGGGATTGCCTCTACATTCCCTGTATGATGACCCAGAAAAAGGAAAAGCCGACCCCGTGTAAAAGGTGGTCCTGAGCCCAAAATTGTCGTATTGGGTCTACACTGCCCTGTATGATGACCCGCAGAAGAAACAACCAGGGGAAAGGGGTGCCTGAGCCCGACTTGGGGGTATTGGGCTCTTCACTGCCCTTTTAATTTTTTTATGACCTGCAAAGAAAACAGCCCCGACCAGGGTAAAAAAGGGGGGGGCCCGAGCCAAACTTGGGTTTTTGGCCCCTAAAACCTTTCCCTGTATGTATGAACCTGCAGAAGAACAGGCCCAACCCTTCTGGGCGCAGCCCAAAATTTTTTCCCCTTTAAAGTGATTTAAGGGCCCGGCAAAGCGCCAAACCCCTAAAGGGGGACCAAGGACTTGATGGTATTGTTACAATTTTCCCCTTAAAAAGTTAATTTTTTCCGGCCCAAAAGGGAAACCCGGGGAAAATTTGCCCGTAAAAAAACTTTGGGAATGGGGCCAAAAACTGCGTGTATTAATATAAAAAAAACCAAGGGGGCTGGCTTGGGGGTATCCAAAAATTTTTATTTTGGGCTCCAGGGATTTACCTAAGGAAAACCAAACCAGGTTAAAAGGGAGGTTTTCCTGAAAATTTTATTGGGTTACATGCTTTTTGGGGTTGACCCCAGGAAAACCAAAAAAAAAGGGGGAAAAATTTGGAGCCCCAAAAAATTTTTAATTTCTCCACACTCGCCCCCCTTTGAAAAAAACCCTTTTAAAAAACAGCCCGAAGGGAAAGGGGGTTAAAAAACCTTTCGATTTGGCCAACTCCCAGATGATTTCAAAGAAAGCCAAGGAAAATTCCCGGAAATTTATTTTTTAATTTTGTTTGCAAAAAGGGGAACCGACCATTTAAATTTCCCGAAACAGACGTATGGTTGGGTTTCCCCTTTTGATTACCGGAAAAACCAAAGGGTTTTAAGGGGGGCCAAACCCCAAAATTTTTAATTTTACCTGGCCAAAGACCGAGGAAAAAGCCAAACCCCGGGAATTTTGGTGGTTTGGTTAACCATACTTAAAGTATTGGCTCTTAAACCTTTTTAAAAAGGGTGAAGAAAACAAAACCCAACCCCGGGGAAAATTTCCCAAAATTTAAAATTTCTTACCTTTTTCCTTTAAAATGAAAACCAAGCAGAAAAACCCCCCACCGGTAAAAAAATTTTAAAACTTTTTTTCAAAATTTTTGGGATTTACACTTTTTGTAAAGGGATTATTTTAATTTAAACCCCTCCATTGAAAGGGGCCCCCTTTTTTATTTCCAATAAAGGAATTTCCCCGGAGAAAAAAAGTGAAAAAACCAAATTTTTGGGGGGTTTTTAGCCAAAAAGTCAAAAATTTGGTTAATTTAAGTTAATTAAAAACAGCCCGACAGGAAAAAATTCCCCCCAAACTTTATAGCCCTTTTCTCAGACCCCCGGATTAAACCCCAAAAGAAAAATAACCCTGTAAAATCCAAAACCCTATTAATTTTCCACAACTTTTCCCCCTTTTTGTTCCACTAAAGAAACCACCAGACCCTGGTTGCCTTCCTTGTGGTATTGGGGCCCCACTTCCCCTTTAAGAACCCCAGAAGAACAGGGAAGGTTAAATTCCCCGGCCCCCAAAATTTGGGATTGGTCCAAAGGTGTATTTGAATGAATTAAAAACCCACCCGGGTAAAAGGTGGTGGTAAAACTTTTTATTTCACTTTTCCTCCCTTTGGTGAAAACACCAACCCTAAATGGGGGCGGAGGTTGTGGAATTGCCCCTAACCCCCGTGATGGCAACCCGCCCGGGGGAAAAGGCCCGCCTTAAAGGGGTCCCGACCCAAAAAACCAGGCCCCGCCCAAAGGGGGGGACCCGGCCGGGAAAATCCAAACCAAAGGGGTTCCCCCGGCCGACTTTGGTTTTCTGTCAGCCCGAGGGGTTTTCCGCTAAGAATCCCGAAAAAAAGGGGTCCTAGCCGGGCTTTTCAAAGGCCCAATTTGGAGATGTTTTAGTGGAAAAGGCCCCGAAAGGCCGGAAAAGGGGCCGGCCAAGATTTGGTTTGGTCAAGGGACGGGATGCAGAAGAAAAGGTAACCAAGGAAAGGGGGGAAAAAAAAACCAATTTGGAACGCTTTCCCGTTTAAGGCAAAAGGGGCCCTCGGAAAATTCGGGGGAAGTGGTAGGGTCCAACCCCGCCCGTTTTAGACCCGGAAAAAGCCCTTTTAAATTTTCTTGTAATTTTGCTGTGCAGGAGCGCGCGCCGTGACGGAAACAGGAGCGTGGCGAGGTAAGTGGGACATAGAGCTGCTGGGGTGTCCACAGCCCGCGTCCCGGGTTGCGGCGCCGGCCGCAGCAGAGGACGCAGCGGCAGTGCAGGTGTGCCTGCGACCCGACATGGGGGTCGTAGGGACACCCGTAACATATGGCACTGCCGTCCGGAGGCCTTTTATTTAATTAGCATATTGCTTGATGACCACTCAAGGCTAAGACAATGGTGATGGAAGTCCATTGTTTTTCTTTACTAAAGTGTACTTTCTATCAACACTATAGCAACAGATTGCAAAAGTACAGATATCCTGTAAGAAATCTACAAATATGCCCAATCTCTGAATAAGTTAACTACTAAGTTTCTACAAGTCCTTCTCTTTTTAATAAATTTCAGTCAGTTTGTAAGTGACTGGAACCAGAGCCAGGACAACGGGTAGGCGACCGCCTAGGGCTCTGCTTAATCCCAGGCAGGAAAGGGACGCAAAGAGGTATGAAGTGAGCTGAATTTTACATTGGGAGGGGATGAGTAGGGGCGCTACATGCCTTATTTGCCTAGTGCACCAGTATACCTTGTCCCAGCCCTGACTGGAACAGTGCAGTTGTAGTTGTACCATTGGTTGTCACACCAGATACCTATCACCACTTCCCCGACTCCTCTACAGGCAGTAGTTTTGCTAAAACCAGCTCGCCCTTCCCTGCAGTCGCTGACTTTATGATCTATCTTAGAGTATGTTCACATTATTTCCACACAGAATTTGCATCAAAATCTACACCACGGGAGATATGATCGGGTTTTTCACTCTTTTCTGGCGTAAAATGCGCCTAAGTGAGACTCTACGATGTCTAATGTGCCTAATGAATGTGTCAGGCGCATTGTTTGTAAGACTCGACACTTTTTAATGCGCCTAACATGAGGGGGTGTTCTTTGGGCGTTATGGAAGAGTGTCCACCACACTCGTAATATTAGACACATATATGAATGTGATTCGGCAGAACTAGGCGCATTACTGCTCGGACAGGCATAGCTATCTCAATGTGGTCTTCCTGAGCCTGAGGAGTTGAGGTGGAGCTAGATTTGCTGTTAGGGAAAAAAATGTCCCTTATTTCACAACTTGCACCAGTACAATAATAAAAAGTAATTTATGATAATTATCAAACTATATAAAATTTAATTATTTAAATTCAATAAAAAATGTTATCATATAAAATGAATATAAAAAATATACAATGACCCCAAAATAGAAATATCTCCTATAAAATGTATTTAAAATGAATAGAATCTAAAACTAGTTTTATATTAAATAAGCCACTGATGTTGTTGTTCAGATTTTACAATTTAATTTTTACTACATTAAATTTGAAATGTACTTTTGCTGCTCTCACCCTTTAGTCTACATACAGCAAGAGCCAGCACAGCATAGGTCTTGCTGGGACCTGTGATTCACCAAGCAGGATCACTACCATAGTTTCTATTCACTGACATGCTATTCTAATGACTTTTATTTCCAGCCTATCTACCTTTATACATGTTAGGTGCATTAGTAATGTGCCTAAGTTTCATAATGCACCAAACACACAGGCGAGGCGCGGTGAACTTTAGATTCTATTTATAATCACACAAAAAACACTTTCATACATTCATTCACATTATACACTGAAAAAGATACTCAACAAATCACATTGAAGCGTCTTCCTTCATACATGTCTCCCAAAATCTCTGTACCATTTATTTGATTGGGAGACAAATTGTCCACTGAGCATAGTTGACCCTTGCTCTTGCTTCATCGCAGCCATTAGTGTTTGTAGACCATTTGCAACCTAAGGTAATCTATTACCCTCTATTTCATGGTGTGCAAAGAATTGTTTTTGCAGCCTTCTTACATAAGGCGTGTTCACCCAGATATCCTTTAGGACCTGGGAGATCTTGTCAAGGGTTTTACTCTATTCTTCTAGGCAGGGCAGGGACGACGGATAGGCAGAGGTAGGCGATCGCCTTGGGCGCCTACCTCTGCCTGTTCCTAAGGGGCGCAGACAGGGGCCCCGCACCTCCCGGGCTCTAGGCCGCTGCCATGGGCCTGGAGCGCCGTCGGCCTCTTTAGCTGTATGGGCTTATGCGGAGCAGAGAGCGCTCCCTGCTCCGCAGACAGTGTCGGACCCGCTCACGGTAAGCTGCAGGGCCGACACAGCGGGGCCACCGGGTCCTCATAGCGCTGAGGACCCGCCGCGGGCCCGTGCACCTCAGCTGGGTAGCGTCGCGATGAAGTGAGGTCATCGCGACGCTGCCTCTCCTCAGACACACAGCCCGTCGTGCGCCTGAGGAGCTGCCGGAGGAGCGTCCCGGCACTGGAGGCGTGATGACATCATCACGTCTCCAGTGTCGGACTGAAGAGGAGCGCGCGGCTGGTAAAGAAGAAGGGCAGAAGAGGAGCGCGCGGCCGGGAATCAGGTAAGCTAAGTATTAATGTTGTTATTTTTACCTGCCTTAGTGCCCCTATATACCTGCCTGAGCTTCCATATACCTGCCTGAGCCCCTATATACCTGCCTGAGCCCCCATATACCTGCATTAGCCCTATACACCTGCCTGAGCCCCTATTCACCTGCCTGAGCCCCTATACACCTGCCTGAGATGCCATATACCTGACTGCGCCGCCATATACCTGCCTGAGCTCCTATATACCTGCCTGAACTCCTATATACCTGCCTGAGCCGCCATATACCTGCCTGAGTCGCCATATACCTGCCTGAGCTCCTATATACCTGCCTGAACTCCTATATACCTGCCTGAGCTGCCATATACCTGCCTGAGCCGCCATATTCCTGCCTGAGCAGCCATATACCTGCCTGAGACCCGATATACCTGCCTGAGCCGCCATATACCTGCCTGAGCCCCTATATACCTGCCTGAGCCGCCATATACCTGCCTGAGCCGCCATATTCCTGCCTGAGCCCCTATATACCTACCTGAGCCGCCATATACCTGCCTGAGCTCCTATATACCTGCCTGAGCCACCATATACCTGCCTGAGCCGCCATATGCCTGCCTTAGTACCCCTATATACCTGCCTGAGCCCCTATAGCTATATACCTGTCTGTGTGCCCCTATATCCTCAGTGTGCCCCTAAAAACCTGCCCCGGCCCTATATTACCTGCCTTTTGGGCCCTAATATACCTGCCTGTGTGCCCCTATATACCTGCCTGAGCCCCTATAGCTATATACCTGCCTGTGTGCCCCTATATACCTGCCTGAATGTCCCTATAGCTATATACCTGCCTGAGTGCCTCTATATACCTGCCTGAGGGTCGCTATATCAATATACCTGCCTGAGAGTGACCCTATATCAATATACCTGCCTGAGTGCCCCTAAATCTATATACCTGCCTGAGTGCCCCTATATCTATATACCTGCCTGAGAGTGACCCTATGTCTATATACCTGCCTGAGAGTGACCCTATGTCTAAATACCTGCCTGAGAGTGACCTTATATCTATTTACCTGCCTGAGAGTGACCTTATATCTATATACCTGCCTTCTAAGGGGACAATATCTATATACCTGCCTGACTGAGGAACATTTATACATATACCTGCCCACTGAGAGGGATATCTATATACCTGTCCCAACGAGGGAATTATATACCTATAATTAAGGGGGTTTACTGGAAATTGAGATTCTAAGATATTTGTCCAAATCTCAGGGGCGAGTATTTGGCCGGGAGAAACCACATGAAGGTGAGAACCGGATGGAGAAGAAAAGGGAACATGAACGACGCTGATCAGAAAAGACGTCTCCTATGAGTCACTAAATGTAACTGCAGTGTAATCACTTTTTATTGCGCAGAGCGTCTACACACAACTAGTATCTACCACTATCTGGGCACTGTATGGCGGTGGTATATGTAATCAGAGCCTGTGTACAGCTGATAGTCACATGTGGGGGTCGCGTTTGGTCAGGGTCTGGCAGGATTATTTGAGCCTTTAGTAATAGTTTTGTGTCTTGGTTTTGTAGGAGTGTTTTTAGTAACAATCAATCATCTGGTATATTTGCTCCATGTATCGGGGATTATTTGGTGATTGTTATTTGTAAGGTATTTCACTGTCATACAGAGGGACATTTTGAAAAAAAAAATTTGTCATTGCTGATTTATTGTCAGTGACTGCTGAGGAGATGGACAGCCCCTATGTGGAATATCAGAAAATTGTGACAGAACCGGTGCAGGGTGAGGGGAATTAGTGGGGGGGGGGGGGTGCCTTTTTTTTTGGGAGGAGGGGGGCGCCTTTGGGCGGGTCTTCCTGGGGCCCAAAATGCCTTGTCTGGGCCCTTCTTTAAAGAAACAATACTGCTAAACCTTCGGATTTGGGGGGGCTAATTCTGAGTCTGGTTGCCCGATCAAGTTTTTCTTGCTAATTTGTCAACAGGCAGTTGGCGCCATCAAATGTAGCACTGACAAATGAGCAAGGAGGGCTCCCACTAGCATCATAGGATGGACAGGACTGGAGAACAAAGTGGCTTCTTTAGTCTTCATGTTGTTAGTTGTAGTAAGAGTATTGTGCGAAGACCATTCAAGGTGTAGACACTGTTGGTTGTTCAAAAACACAGAATTTCTCTAAGTAATTGGAAAAACCACATTCTTGCATTTTCTAGTTAAGCTATTTTTTTGTCTTAAAGGGTCAGCTTTTGGTTTCCCAGCCCCCAATGTTGCGGGGTTAATTTAAAAAACACCTCTTGTAATTCTCAGTAAGCGGAGGCTGGCACCTCTTCTATTATACAGTTTTCACCCATAGAGGTGTAACTCAAATGTGCTAATTTATTCCTTAGATTTTCCATGGAATATTAAAAACAATAAACTGATATGGAAATTTTGGGGATATTCCTAGAAATTAACCCCTTTCCTCCCTTTAAAATTTTTTTTGGTAAAATTAAAAAACCACACTAACCACGTGTTAAAATAAGGTTTAGCTTTGGGAGTTTTATCATTGAATCATATGACAGTGAGAATCACATCCCCCTACAAGGGCTTATATACCATTTTTGGCCCCCATGCAGCCCAAAGGTCCGCACACTCTAGAGAGAGGGCAATCACAGAAAAATGGGACATTATTTACTTACAAACACAGACACAAAGCCATACTTACAGCTCAGTGACCGGACAATAAACTATTCTCAGTAGAAGGCAATAAAATAATGCAGATGAACAATTGCTCACACAGCTATTCAAGAAGGGGACGATTGCTAAGTAAAAAAATGCACATTGGATAAGTATAAGGTCACACCAGCATGCAGAAAAGCCACATTGCAAGACAGGGGAGAATGCACAAATGTCAAAATACTGATAAACAAGTCAGGACACACACAGAGACACAGACGAGTGAGGCCCCTGCACGGTCCCCCAACCCTGCCCCTCCTTTTGGGGGGCCCCAAACCCTTACAAGGTGGGCCCTAACCAGAAGACTGATAAATGCTCTGCTAGTGAACACAGACGAAAAAAACAAACACGGAACAAACAAGAAATCGGCACCCCAAGTCAGTAACAAACGGCAGGGCGGTACCAAAACGTAAACAAAGATCCCGGGGAACTAGGCAAGAGCAAAAGCACAAAACAATAAGAAAAAGGGGCAAACTAAGGGAAAAGAACCATATAGCAGGCAAGGGGGACAGGAATTGAGGTTTAAAAATGGGGAAGGGGAGGGCGGGAAAGCAGAAGGTTGGAAGAAGAACTGTCAATCCCCAGAAAGAAGTTAACCCCAAAGTGCTGGAAGGGTTTTTAGGCCCAGGCGTTGGTCGAATAAATTAGGCATACAATTTTTGAAAACAGCGTTCACATTAAAGAAAGTAAAGACCGAACCCCGATTTTTGGTCGCAGCGGCCTGGCCCCGGCGACCAAGCCAATGCAGAGGGAAAATTTGGCGGGAACGTGACACAACCACCAAAAACCGACTTCTAGAGGGGGGTAATTGCTATTTTAAAATTGCATTACTAGATAAGCTTATACGCGACCAGTTATTGGGTTTACGATGGGTCCCCATTGGCCATAAAACCCAAATTAATGACACCCTTAAACTCCCAAATTAATTCACAATTAGGTGCACTTCGCTCTAGCAGGGACATTCCAAAATTTTCGTTCGAATTAATATCAAGTGCCCGATTTTATAGCAACGGGTTCAACATCTAGTTAAATCCCCACTAAGTTGTCTTTTTTCCAAGCTAAATAACCATAGGTTTGATAGACTATCTTGGCAGTGCAATCTACTCATTCCCTTAACCAGCTTGGTCCCCCATCTTTGTGCCTGCTCTATATACACTGAGGTACAGTAATGCTCAGGGATAGTAAAACCTTTATATTCACATTTTCTCGGTCATTTCCATTGAAAAGTGCCCACTTTGAATGTAGCTACAAGTGGGGATATAGTTTGAGAATATCCTGTGTGTGCGGATGACTATAATTTGAGACTAGACTACATCTTGTATTTGTATCCTCAGCGATATTAATTGCTGTTGTTTATGTGACAATCCTATATGTAGAACATTGAAATGTCTGACACGATAAACACGATGTCTGACAATTTTTCTGTTCTGGTGTCTCAGCTGTGTACATGTAAGCCACTAATTTTTCAGCCTTTCGTAAATTGTAATTGAAGCAAATCCTAGTGGCTTCTCCACTGAAATGTGAAGGGACAATGTAAAAAACCCAATTGTTTCCCGGAAGAACCTTAAATCAGGGTGGTTTTCTGGTGGATTTGACTTCCCTCACTTGTGCAGCTGGCCGTAATTGTACAAGATACATTTAGCATCATTACAGATTCATGCCTTGATTACCCATGGATATGCATTTTATATTAGATAATTATAACATTCATCTATCTTATAAAAGGATGGCCCAGAAGAATACTAAAGAATTTCTTACTAAGATCTTCTACTGCAATATACACAGCAATAACAATGTGAATGAGGAAAAGACAAGCAGGAACCAGACAATATCTATCTATCTATCTATCTATCTATCTATCTATCTATCTATCTATCTTATATCTATCTAAATCTCTATCTATCTATCTCAGTGTTCCCCAACTCCAGTCCTCTAAGGCTATCTACCACACAGTCATGTTTTCAGGATCTCCCACAGAATGCACTGACAATAATGAAATCACCTGTGCAGAATGCACTGACAATAATGACTTCACCTGTGCAATGCTAAGGAAAGCCAGAAACCATGACCTGTTGGTGTGCCTTGAGGACTAGGGTTGGGAACCTCTGATCTATCTATCTATCTATCTATCTATCTATCTATCTATCTATCTATCTATCTATCTATCTATCTATCTATCTATGTTATATCTATCTAAACCTGTATATATCTATCTCATATCAAAATATTTATCTCTCATTTATTACCATTTAATGTATTATTTTATCTTTTTAGCTTGCCATTTATTTTTATGTTATCAATTCTTATCTGTCTGTCTGTCTGCCTATCTATCTATTTATTTATCTATCTATCTGTCTGTCTATCCATTCATCTTTCCACATTTATGTTTATCAATAATTCATTTATCCTTCTTTCAACATTTTATCTATCCATCTATTTTATTATGATCTATCTATCTATCTATCTATCTCTTTTATTATGATCTATCTATCTATCTATCTATCTATCTATCTATCTATCTATCTATCCATCCATCTATTTTATAATGAGCTATCTATTTATCTATCCATCTATCTATCTATCTATCTATCTATCTATCTATCTATCTTTCGCTTATCTATTTATCTATCTATATGTCTGTCTATCCATCTGTTTATTCATCTGTATATGCTTATCAGTTAACAGTTAAGGGTTTTTTCTCACCATGCTGTTTCACAGAGCCACTGCCAGCTTCAGGCTCACACTTCCTGTTCAGGCTGCGAGTGGTTCTGAAGCAGCTATTGGTATCTCAACTTTGCTATTCCTAACTATTCCTGTAGCCAGCGTCCACACGACAAAGCACAAAATACTGATTCAGAATCCCATGAGTATTTGAATAGAATTTTACACAAAACCTAAGGCTTTTTATCCTAATGTTTGTTTTTTGGCGCGGTTTTAAAATGCGGTTTTTCAATCATTTTTGGCAGAAAGTGCATCTTATAGCCCTATTGAGTATTTTGACGTGGATTCACACCGAAAAATGAGGCTAAAACGCGCACAAAGCTTTCTGGTAGTTTTTCATGCCATCCCATTGTCTTCAATAGTAAATTTTCCATGGTGGACGACTGATGATGTTTGTTAAAAAACAGCGGTCTTGAAATCCAACCTTAGAAAATTAGAGTCGTGGAGACTACAATGCAGATTTTGTATTGAGGTCTATGGGGATGGTTTTACAGTCAGTTTTTGACAGTTTTGAAAATCCAAATCCACCTCAAAAGCCGACTGTAAATCCTTACTGTGTAAACGGGCTGTAAGAGTGACCTGACTGTTGGAGGTTTGTAAACTATAGGGCATAAAGCTACAAAGCGCTAAATGGTTAAAGGGGTTTTGCCACGATCTCATTTCATACCTCCTGCATCCAGCTCTTTCCACATCTGAGAGATCAGAAGGGGGCATGTGGGTGATTTGTTTGAATTGCATATTCATGTGACCCATCAGGATGACATCACCAGGCCTTTTCTCTCTAGAGTCAAATGAAAAGGTCCTGGTTTATTTAACGAATTGTAAGTAGCGACAATGTAGCTCAGAGGTAAAGGCTTTAACCTCACAGCACAAGGGTCCCTAGGTTCCAAATCCCCAGGCAGTCACCAACCCTGTGGATTTATTTTCTCTTTATCAATGCACAGACCTCATTGAGGTTCTTTTGTTTTATTTATTTGCACAGTTTATACAAATTACAAGGAGCACAGAGGAATTGAGTAAATGAAAGCACCAAGGTGTGAACCCTCAGTAGCCTGCCCGAGAGAGAGATGAAGTCTGGGGGAAACATGTGTTACCGAGGACTGAGAGCTGTTGGAATAATACTTATTACTCTGTTGCAACAACCACTTTTGTATGTATTCGCATGTGTGAGCCTTTGTCAATGGATATTTGTCAATGTTGATAAAGTAAGGCTGTTTAAAAAAAAAAAAAAAAACACTGAGAGGAGACACAGCTCAGTATCTTTATTACTGCAGATGACTGAATAGATGCAGACAGTTCCATGTGTGCTGAGATTTTATACTTGTTACTGTTCAATAAAAAGTTCCTTTTGTTGCTGTTCAACTACCTGGATAAGTGAATCTGGATAATCCAGCTGCTACCAGGTTAAGGGCCCAGTAATCCAAGTATCCAAGTATTCCAGTATCGCAGAACAACAGTACAGTGTCCAACAGTGAGAAGATAACTAAGAAGATAAGATGGCTCAAGCACCAATCCTGTGAAATTCTCAGTGCCAAGCCTTGACAAACCAGCAACTACCAAATCCTGGAATTGTCAAGGAGAAGATGCTTCTAATATGAGAAGGAACGTGGAAAAATACACAGGAGTCCCCAAGCCTGATCCACCATCAGAGGAATGGGATAGAGTAGGATCGGAAAGCACAGATCACTATCTCCCTCACTATAGATGATGACCAGATTGTACACATATGCAAATGTAACACGCAAAGGACATGTGGGACAGATGCTACAGAAATCATGCAAAGAATAAATCTCAGCAAAAGGCTTTATCTAATGAGGAACATTGTATCCAGTCCGAGTTAATAAGGAAGGTCCAGAATAAGCAGATTACATCAGAGACCCCCTAGAAATAGTGGAGCGTCTGTGCAATAGGCGAAAACATAAAAACTCCATGTAGCTGCACTGTTACTCAGTGGTCTCCCAGAAAGCAATGACACACTGGTCCCGCACTAGATGCCACGGCCTGATGAGAGCCTCACATTAGAGTATGTGAAAGGCAAGCTTGTGGGATGAGTATAAGGAGAAAAAACAGAGAGTACAAGCAGACGCAGTGATGTGTCCACCCCAGAATCTGCATTAAAGACTCAGGATCATACAACACCTAAGAGACATATAAGGAAACACGTGAAATGCATTGTAATGCAGGAAACTTGGTCACATAAAGCAAATTGCAGATCTGGAAAGCAAAAATGAATCAGCTTAAAGAAAAAGGAACAATCAGAAAGCCAAAAGTGCTATTAAAAGAAAAAAAAAAGAAAAGGACACTGTGTGTGCTGGAATCAGCATTTAATACAAGTACAAGCAGATCATCAAGACATATTATGGTGCATGACCTCCGGTGCCACAAGCCACATGCCAAATAACGAAGTTTTCTTTTCTAACCTGGACCAAAGCAAACAGAAAAAGTCATCTTAGTCTAGTGTTGAGCGATTTTTTATCGACAAAGTTGAAAATCGGCAAGGTATATTTATGGTGATCGAAATTTCCAGATCAAGCGATAATAAAGGTTATAATCTTGCATCAGCAATTAAGATCGCTGCCTTTTATCTGGCGCTTCCTGTAATTTTGGCGGCGCCATCCAAATGAGATTACAGAATAGAGCAAGGTGAGATGTGTGTGCTAACGTCATGACTGGGATGTTTATGGTTGCGATTGGCTGGAAAATCACATGACCTCGTTTTACATAGAACAGCGTTTCCTGTTTCAGCCTCAGTGTCTCTCAGCGACTCATAGGGATAGGACCTGCGTTCTGCCTGTTGCCAAACGCACAGCGAAATTAGTCTATTTCAGCACCTAGAGAAACCTCTACTATTAGCTGTGACCTTCCCAATTTAGTTTAGAATAGGGATTTGAACATTTTATGTAGTTAGGCTAAGAAATTTATAAAAAGCAGAATCTACCACTGGTAAATTCACGCGGTGGGAAGCGGGGGGGGGGGGCCCGCGGGCGAACACAGACAAGCTCTATCTATAAAGAACACTGTTATAAAGTTCACAAGAACATAGTTTAGACATTGTAGTGGAATAACTTTATATAACAGTTTGCTATTGAAAATATTTCCTTGATATTGGGCAGCCTGAACTTAATTGGATAAACTACTTTCTAGTAACTGCAGGTCTCTTGTTAGCTGCAAAACTCCCACTTATATAACATATACATTTTCCGATAGGGTGTTCGATTTTACCCATACACCTGGTACTGTTGAATAAATCCACCATGCACTTAAATTACAAACCAGCATCTTGTAGTCGAGGCACAGGATGTTGTTGGCCAAAAATCCGTGTATCGTACGAAAACATCACAGTTTACGTGTATTATTGACTTTTGGCGCACCCAGCAGCGTATCCATTGACGCAGCATCCTACGTAAATCTTAAAACAGCAACTCCTATATTCACACAGGTGAAATTGAAAGGCTGCAAAAAAATAATACAGTTTATTATATCAAAACATAAACAGTTACGTGTTTTTTGACTTTTGCGCACCCAGCACTGTTCATTGACGCAGCATCTACGAAATGTTAAAACAGAAATTCTATATTCACCACTGTGAATTGAAGGTGCAAAAAATATACCGTTAAATTATATCAAAACCAAACAGTTACGTTTTTTTTTGGACTTTTGCGCAACCCATCACTGTTTATTGACGCAGCATCCTACGTAAACTTAAAACAGCAATTCATATACACCACAGGTGAATTGAAAGTTGCAACAAAAATACTGTTTTATTATGATTCAAAACATAACAGTTACGTTGTTTCTTTGACTTTTTGCGCACCCCAGCAACTGTTCATTGACGCAGCATCTACGTAAATCTTAAAACAGCAATTCTATATTCACCACAGGTGAATTGAAAGGTGCAAAAAATACAGTATATTATATCAAAACATAACAGTTACGTGTTTTTTGACTTT
The DNA here is from genome assembly GCA_025379985.1 of Phyllomedusa bahiana. Classification (NCBI taxonomy): domain Eukaryota; kingdom Metazoa; phylum Chordata; class Amphibia; order Anura; family Hylidae; genus Phyllomedusa; species Phyllomedusa bahiana. The sequence continues at coordinate 21,905 of JAODAL010040758.1, forward strand.
TGCGCACCCAGCACTGTTCATTGACGCAGCATCTACGTAAATCTTAAAACAGCAATTCTATATTCACCACAGGTGAATTGAAAGGTGCAAAAAATACCGTTTATTATATCAAAACATAACAGTTACGTGTTTTTTGACTTTTGCGCACCCAGCACTGTTCATTGACGCAGCATCTACGTAAATCTTAAAACAGCAATTCTATATTCACCACAGGTGAATTGAAAGGTGCAAAAAATACCGTTTTATTATACAAAACATAACAGTACGTGTTTTTTGGACTTTTGGCCCTCAGCATGTTTTTAAAGCATTCATTTAAATTTAAAAACAGCAATTATTTTTAAATTTAAAAGGGGTGAATGAGAATAGCTGTGATTTGCCGTCTTTTAATAAGAGACTTTCCAAAACTATTCCATACCTTCTCAAATTTTTATATTTCTGAACATGGAGCGAAATGCAGCTGGTAAGCGAGCAAGAGGGGGGTAGCCCATGGAGGTAGAGGTACGAGAGAATGTTCTCCTTCCATTGTTGGATTCAACACTCATTACAGATTATCGTCAGTTGCAGGACCGTCAGTCCTGTCATCGCTGGGTTAGGGACCTGTGAATCTAAGTAACGAACATCGTCGCCAATCTGTCCTTCAGTGGTTAATGCAACCTGCATCTAGCAGTCTTACCTCCTCGTCCTCGCATCACGGCCACAAATGTCGTCATCAGCATCATCAGCATCCGTCAAACATGAAGCAGCCCAAATGTCAACTCGTGTACCCACCACTGTGGATAATCCATTTTTCTGAAGACCTCTTTGATGACAAAATGCTGTTGGGGTCAGAAGGCATGTTAAAAGATCAAGAGCCAAAAAGATGATTTATCTCTGCTCTGACGCCCAGTTACTGATGCCATCAGAGGAGGTGAAGGAAGCCAGTCAATCGGCAAAAATCCCGGGCGGTCGGCAACGCCTTGCAGTGCCCCTTGCTTGTAGCCCGCAGCTTCTGGATGCAGAAAGTCAGGACGACCAAGTCACCTGGGTTGATGATGATGATGATGACGACATTGCGGATCCATCCTGGTCTTTTCCGCAGAATTTGCTTGCGAGCGCTTCATCAGTGGAGGAGAATGACGATGGGGTAGTGTCAATACGGGTCCCGCCACAAAAAGGGAGAGGGCGGTCGCTGAAGTCCGCTGATATGATTTCCGCCAGCCACGGTCAGCGCAAACCCCGCTCCTCGCTTATCGCCGTCAAAAAGGTCCAGGACCTCTCAAGCCTGGGCCTCTTTGAGCAAGCCTCTGATTCAACCCAGCGATGTCATATGCCGCCTTTGCCCTAAACGCATAAGTAGAGCAAGAACCTTAAGTGGTTAACCACCACCAACAAGACTAGTCACAAGCGCGAATGCATGAGTTGAAATGGGATGGAAACACTTTGCCAAAAAAGGCCAGACCGACGCCGTGCCCCAACCACTGTCACACCCTCTGTCTCCTCCTCCTCCCTCCTCCGCCACCACCAAGCGTTCCCAGCTGCCCATGTCTCTCAGAGTCATGATCAGGATCACCTCAGCTCAGCCTCCACCGTCCCCTCCCGAGTACCACCAGCACCACAGAGACCCATCCTACCCCTTCTCCTTCCGCCAGTTTTGAGCGACCTGCACGCCGTACAAGCGACAAGTCTAGCACCAGTCCTTCTGTCTTCCAGGTTGTAGAAGACGAAACACTTTAACCCAAACCCATCCAAAGCCAAAAGTGCCTGAAATGTCGGCATTGCCAGGCCTTATGGCCTTGGAAATGTTCCCTAACCGACTGGTGACACAGAATGGGTTCCACCACATCATGGTCCCTCGGCCTGCCCCCAATACAGATGCCGAGCAGGCATTTCTTTGCCAGAAAAGCCGTCCCTCCCTGGCAGCCACGTGACCATCTAAAAATTTCCAAGCGCGTTGACAGCTTCAGTGTCCGGAAAAGTCCATCTCACCACCGACACATGGACAAGTAAGCACGGCCAGGCCGCTATAACACTGTGGACAGCTCACTGGGTGAGCTGGGTGGATGTCTCTGGGTTTGACGGTGGCTCTCAGGCTCGTCGCACGCTCCTTCAACACCGGCAGGGGGATGGTGCAGGGCTCATTCCCCCAAGTCATCTGGTGGCATCACTTGCCCAGAGACACCATGCTGTGTTGAAATTAATCTGCCTTGGAGACCGTCCCACACACAGGCAGGAGCTGTGTACGGCTCTAAGCAACGAGACCGAGCGCTGGCTGGGTGACAAGAACCTTGTGCCAGCAAGGTGGGTGTGCGAATAACGGGCGAAATCTCTGGCCCCCCCTTAAGATCGGTAGGCTGGAAACATCCCCTTGCCTGGCACATGTCATGAACCATGTCGTCCAGAAATATCTAACGATCTACCCGGGTCTGGAGAGACTGCCTCTTGAAGAAGGCTCGAGTCGAGTTTCGCACATCCGCCGTTCGCATCCGTGCTTCGTCCCCGCCTGGCTGCGTTTCAGCATCATCTCAGCCTCCCCGTCAACCGTCAGTGGAGGCAGTGAAAGAGCTCTGGGGGGGCAACATCCTTGCCATTTTGAAGAAGCCACCAAAATGGTCAGTGCGGACAATGCCCTTGCAGCATGAGCATTGTGATGATTAGTTCTGAATTAATCGTTGGACACTCTGAAACAACAGGTCCCGTGGAGTGGGGGCCATCGTCGGAGGAGGAGACGGACACAGATGCTGACACCGAGCCTTTCTCTCCGTCAAACCCAGGCCCGACAGATTCACAATTTCATCGGTCCTTCATTAGGCAGTGGTTCGGGGTCCAGAGCTAGTCGCAAGTGGCGCATCATCTCTCAGGGTGCATCATCTCATGCAAGTCAGAGGAGGCGGTTGAAGCTGTGCCGTGAGGCAGCGGAGGAGGAGGAGAGGTATCCTAACACCGATGTTACCGACTCCCTTCCTTGGAAGGAGGTTGGCGCGAATTTTGAGGCGGAGGAGGAAGAAGAGTAAGATCAGTTTGCTAGTGCCCCTCGACCCAGAGGCTTGGGAAATCAAGGCTCCATCTTCACACATGATGCTTGGATGCTCCATTTTCCCCCGCTCCAACATTAATCCTCGCATTAAAGCCATCAAAATGAACAACAGTTTACTGGTGTGCCACCCTCCTGGTCCCCGGTACAAAACAAAACTCAGCACTTTCATTCCACCCACCCAAATAGAGAGTAAAAATGCAGGAAATGGAGACCTTGCAGATTATCACCTGGAGCATCTGTTGCGTCTGCTTACACGTTCCCCAAATGTCACTGGTGGAACACACAGCGACGTGCAGCAGTAGAGTGCCAATAGGCGTAAGCGGTCAGCAGCAGGCAAGGTGTCGGAAGCCTAATGGTGACCTCGGCCAATCTTTTGTTTACTCACCTCACAAACGCATGCAAAGCAGGGCACACATCCAACACACAGAGTCAGCTTAAGATCAATGGAGCACGACTATCTGCATCTCAACACCGATGTTTTGCATGTGTTTTTCCGGACCGCAATAGACTTCTGGTTATCCAAAATGGACGAATGGCCCGAGCTGGCTCCGACACGCCATAGAGGTGTTGTCCTGCCCAGCAGCCAGCGTCATATCTGAGCGGACCTTCAAGCACAGCGAGGTGTCATTACAGACAAACGCATCGGCTTACCACAATAATGTTGATCGATTTGGACTTTCATCAAGATGAATCAGGCATGGATCTATGATGATGTTGGTGGACCCATTGCCGAGGCCCGATTATTTTGCCGTCTACTTCACATTCTTTTCAAACAGAAATGGTCCTCTGAAAACTATTTTTTTAAATGATCATTTCTTACTGCAATTTTTATACTCTTTTCCTCTTTATTCTCTTTTGCTGTGAGGAGACTGTTAAAAGACAGCAAGTTTCATGACAAACACCGGGTAATCCATTTACTCACTTTATCTTAATAAGTTTTTCCGCATGTCAATTGTTTTGAGGTCATGTATTTTGCTGTGAGATACATGCAAAATCATGTCCTTTGAACAGAAATTGGCATTTCTAATGGCATTCTCCCCACAATTTTTTAACAGTGGCTGAGAGTCATATTTAATAATTTTTTGGGGTCATGTACTGTGAGATACAGCAATAATCATGGTCCTTTGTAACAGAAATTGGATTCTAATGTGGCATTCTCCCCCACAATTTTTACAGTGGCTGAGAAGTCATTTTTAAATTTTTTGGGTCATGCTGCTTTGAAAATGCAAGCAATACTACAGGTCCTATTATAAAAAAATGTTGTTTCCCTAAACAGACCATTTGTTCTTCACAATTGACCCAAAGTGGCTCAAGGGTCATGCTTTGAATATTTGGGGGCATTTTGCTGTGATCATGCAGCTAACTACAGGTCCATTCTACAAAAATGTTGTTTCTAACAGACCCATTTGTTCTTCCACAATTGGTCAAAGTGGCTCAAGGGTCATGCTTTTGAATTATTTTGGGGCATATTTGCTGTACATGCACTATAGCAACAGGTCCTATCAAAAAAAATTGTTTCGAACAGACATTTGTTCTCACAATTGTCAGAGATGGCTCAAGGTGATGGCTGTCCAAGAAACAGGAATAGGTAGACACTGGCTTTAATGTGACACATATTGCAAAAATGACTTGTTTTTTGAAGATCTTTACATAGCTATCAATCCCTGTATTGAGACAACCCATTTTAATACAATGGAAAAAAAGAGAAACAAAGACATGTGGGATCATCCTATTTTTAAAAAATGTGTTTTTCTAGATTAAACCTACTAAAAAAACTTGCATGTACAAAATATCTGGTAAAAAAATTCCCCTGAATTGTACAAGGGATGTACATGAAAACTTGAGACCAGATGTAGGTTATTAATCAGAGGACATGGATTATGGAGCACGGACAGAGAACAAAGTACATAGACAATTTCCTCCCAGCACGTTGAGTAAAATGAGAAAAATAATGCTCCAAGCAAAAGTGCACCTGGGTGTACACAGAGCGTTAACCACCAGTATTTCCAGTGAAGCACAATTGGTCCGCACTCATACGGAGGGGCAACGCTACCCAGGTCTTGACTGGTGTACTGAGGAAGGCTGGAGTTCTCACCAACTTCCGCTTCCGCACTCTGCTTCAGCACGACAGTTTTTTGTTGCTGCTTCATCAGGGCATTTTAAAACTGCGTGTTAATAGATGACGGACGGCCAGCCTGGGTCTCACCGCACCCACAGTAACTCCGCCCCTGGTCATCTGTGGCACAGGACAGTTTTTCTAGTCAATGTCCCAGTTTCAACTAAATGGTGGTTGAAAGACTCTTTTTCCGGCACTTTGTAATCTGGGGGTCAGACAGTTTTAATGTCATACAGTGGCCCAGGACAGGGACAGTATATGTCCCAGTTCAACTAAAATGCTGGTTGAAAGACTCCTTTTTCTGGCAAAAAAAACCTTTTTTTTTTTTTAACAGGGGTAAGACAGGTTTAATGTCAATCTGCGGTACAGGACAGAATATAGTTAGTGTCATTTCACTAAAATGGTTTGTTGAAAGACTCCTTTTAGCGGCACTTTTTAAATCTGGGGGTCATGCAGGTTTTGTGGCTCAGCTGCGTTCCAGACAGATATTCAATGTCAGTACAGTAACATGATGGTTCCAAATCATAACTCCTTCTGGCACATTTTTACTTTGTGGGTGATGCAGGTTTAAGGGTCAGGCTGTGGTACAAGACAGGGATAGTGAATGGTCTTTGACTTTTTTTCTGTGACTTTTATAACCTAAGTGTGTTGCCTAAGATGTAGCACGTATCCATTTGACTGTTGTGATGATAATTCAGCTCACCAGCCTAGTTTGGGTGTAATAAATGAAGGTGTTGTTGCTCTCCCATAGACTTTAATGTAATCGCGTCAAACTCGCATGCGCACGATCGAAAAACCTTATCGATTAGCGGCCGACTAAGACTATCGCTCGATCTCGAAAGCCAACTCAATACGCTCAAACACTACACATAACTATTTTGTGTTGATGGCACCTTTTATCATCAGATAAAAGGGAGCAGCCATGGAACTGTCTGTGCACCATTCTTGCGTAATCTATTTTGGTTTGGTGGGAGATGCTATTTGTTTTTTCTAAACACCTGCAATATTTCACAGATCGGATTTTATTTTGGGGCGCTTTATTTATGATATTTTGGATTTTTTGGATGGTAGTGAAAAATTATTCATGGATTTTGTATCCTAGACTGAATATAATGAAAATGGGATGAAATTCACGTTAGAAATTCCCATCGGGATAAAATTAATTTTTGGATCTTGAAATATTGTTGGATGAAATAAGCAGGATTCCAGACTAAGATATTATGAAAAAATACGGCTACGCCAATAGTTTGTTACATTTCTCTAGTTTGGGCATCCACCTCTCAAAAAAAGGGGATTCCCATAGGCCAATTTTCTTAGGCTCGTAGAAATTGTTCTAACATTAAGAGGATTTCAATGAAGAATGTATAAAGTTAACTGCACGTTTTCAGGCAAGGGGTTATCCTAAAAAATTTTGAGGAAGAGTTTAAAATAGGGCTTTGACAGTGACAGATGACATTATTAAATTCAAGTAAAAAGAAGAAAGAAAAAACGATTTATTTTGTTGTATAAGGTACCTTTGAAGATAGAGCTAATGAAATGAGAGCTATACTTCGGGTGAGAAATACTTGGCACATTCTGAAGGCAGATCCAGTATCTCTGAGGTGATTTCTAAATACCCTAGTGTCACTATAGAAGAGGAAGAAATCTTAGGGTGAATTTGTACATAGTCATTTTGAGAGATGGGAAAAAAAACATGGTTGTCAGACTCCGGTGGTGGCTCATATCCCTGTGGCAAAACTGTTCATTCTGTCCATTCATATGGAAAACTAAGATTTTTGTTTAATCCCAATTGATAATAGAAGATTTGATATAAGACAATTCATCAATTGTAAAACCAGAGGGGTTAATTATGGGCTATGTTGTACTTGCCCCAAGATCTATGTGGGAAAAACCATACAGGAGTTTTCGTCGTCGGATCTCGAAACATCTGAGTACTATTAAAAACTATAGTGACACCCCACTAGCAAGACACATTGTGGAAGTACAAAATGGCGAAATAGAGGTGCTAAAATTTTGGGTATATGTGTGAAAAAGCAATGGGAAAAAAGAGCGATTTGGATGTAGTTTTGTTGCAGGAAGATAGCAAGATTGGATACACAGACTTAATACATTAAAACCTAAATGCCAAAATGAAGGCTTTACATTTTCCAGCAATTATTTTGATCTGCTGATTCCCTATATAATAAATTTTGAAAGAAAATGATATATGTGATTAAGTACGGTCAAGTGGATAAGCACAGTTTGAATATATACTATGGAAGCATCAGAGTTCATAATATGTTGTTTTTTTTTTTTGTTTTGTATTTTTTTTTTTTCTTCCTCCCCCTCCCTTCCATCTCACCTCGCGCCCCTTCCCTCCTCCCCTCTCCTCGTCCCCTTTTGCCTCTGCGTTTTTCCTCATTGTCCCTGGTTCCTGTAATGATGACACAGATATTCATGCGCGCGTGAGAGCCACGGTTTCTATTTAACAAATTAGGGATGCATGTGTATTGCTTTTGCAAGGGACTATTCGGGGTAATTCGGGGTCACTCAATAAAATATCCAAATGTTTGTTGAAAACATCCCTAATCAGATGGCTATGATCGTCAAATGTACCAATCACCCTCAACATACCTTCTGATTTTTCTTTCTTCTTTCCTGTGATCAGGAGAGCCGATCTATGGCTCTCATCAGCATGTTTGAAGGCTGAATATACAGAAAAAGGGGAAAAAATTACTCAAAGAAAAAAACAAAAACATTGCCATACTCACTGCTAGAAAAGCTGAGATGAGACTGGACACAGCACAGAGGCAACACAAACAGGCCCCCATGCTATTAAAGAAAAATACCCAGGTTCATCTGATGGGTGGTAACCCAACATCTCACCACTAGGTGGGACAGAAAAGCTGCACCTTAAATAGACATCTATTCAAATACATGCAAAAAAGCAAAAAAAGCCCACAGTACCATACGTTTGTGAGACTCTATAGAATGCAAAAATACCTGGAAGACAGCCGCTCACACACCTTCCATGCATGAGGGGGGCGGCTGCTGATATTTCTACTTGCAATCCAGTCCCCAATTCCCCATGTTGGGGCAAAAAACTATTTTCACTAAACTGGTGAAAAACATCAATATGAGGTATTGCTAACATAATGGTCACTATATTGTATGCCTGCAAGCCCCCTTCACGCTCCTTATTTATTGCGGGGTCCCTACTTCCCTAAAAAATCAAAAAAATTTACAAAAAAAGGGGAAAAAAAATTTAAATCAAAAAAAAAAAAACAAAAACTTTGGCCATGCTAAAAAAGCTGTTAGGGAGTTGGCACGCACAAAGGGTAATTTGGCCCCTTTCTTGCTACAAAAAAAAATTTCCCAAAAGGTGCGGGCTGCCTGGGTGGAAACCCCACATCTCTCCCTAGGTGGACAGAAAGCGCACTTTAAAGGGAATGTTTTCTTCAAAAAGACTTTTTTGGGTTTAAACTCACTTTTTTTTATTTTAAAAAAAAATTTTTTAAAAATTTTTTGGGTTTATACTTATTTTAAAAATTTTCCCCAGATCATTTCTTTTTTTTTTTAAATGATTTTAAAGTCCTGCATTTTTCCCACTTTGGCCACTAAGCCCAATAACAGTCTGCCCTTTTCCTCCCCTTTTAGATAAAGATTTTCAGTTTTTTGCTCATTTTAAAAAAAAGGCAGGGTAAAAACTAAAAGGGGGGGGCCACCAGTGTAAATTTGAAAAACCAAAAATCCACCAGTAAAAAAGGGATGGGCCACAGCTCTCACCCCCCCCTTCCCCTACAGAGTAAATTCTTCTTTGGTCACACAGCATGCTAAAAAAAACTGTCCTATTGAGTTTTAGGGAAACAGAAACAGTTTTATGGTTCCTATGTGAGGGAAGCTGCTGTAAAGCATCTTTGAGGCTTTTAAAGCAGTGTAAAAAAGGGGCCTAGTGGCCAAAGTAAAAACGGGGGGACTTAAGAATTTTTAAAAAAAAATATTGAAAATTTGTTTATAAAAAAATTAAAAAGAAATAAAACCCAAAAAAATTTTTTAAAAAATGTGTTTTAAAATAAAAACGTGAGTTAAAAAAAATTTAAATTTTTGGAAAGGACACATCCTTTTAAAATTTGACATCTATTACAGGGCCCATGAAAAAAAACCCACGTACCTTTACTTTGGGAGACTCAAAGATGAAAATACTGAAAGGGACGCCGCTCGCACACCTTCTGCATGAGGGGGGGCTGCTGGTATTCTACTTTGCATCCATTTCCCCATATGTTGGGCAAAAAAAAACTATTTTAACTTTCGGGAAAAAAACACCCAAATATGAGGTATTTTGGTTTAATTTTTAATTAGGCCACTATTTTTTGGGTTAATCCCCTTAAAAAAAAGGCCCCCCTTTTCACGGAAAAACCTCCCCCCCCTTATGAAAAAAAGGTCATACAAACCCTTCCCCCTTAAAAAATTAAAAAATTTTTAAAAGAAAAAAAGGGGGAAAAAAATTAAAATTTTTTTTTCCTTTGAAGCCCCTTTTTTTTTCCCCTTTTTTCCCGGGTTTTTGGGTTTTTTAAAAAGGAAAATTTTTGGGCCCCACCCCCTTTAGGGGCCCTTCCCCCCCAAAAAACTTATGGGGTTACCTTTTTTTTTTGGGGCTTTTAAAGCTTTTTTGCTTTTTTGAAATTTTAATTTTTAAAATTTTAAATTTTAAAGGTGCAGCTTTCGTCCCCCTTAGTGAAGAGAGGTAGGGGGTTACCACCCATCGCTGCCCCGGGGTATTTTTCTTTAATAGCGGGGGGCCTGTGTTGCCTCTGTGCTGTGTCCAGTCTATCTCAGTTTTTCTAGCAGTGAGTATTTTTAAAGGTGGTCTGAGAAAAAGATTCTGTTTTAACCCTCTTGCTAAAAAAAAATTTGCTAATTCTCTGGCTGGTGATAATCTTCAATGTGTAACAGTTTCTGCAAATGGGGTTTACGGGCCTCTTAAAATTTCCCCTTCCCTTAAACTAAAATGGGGGGTGACTTTCCTATCTAAGAAAACTATTTTTTGCTTCTCTTCCTAAAAGTTTTTTTTTCTAAGGGCCCCGTAGTTTTATTTACTGATCTTTACTAAAGGGAAAAAGATATTTATTTTTCAAAGATCTACTAGTAAATTTTAGCCCTATTTTTTAGTGTTAAAGACCAGTCATAAATTTGGGATTAAATTTCCCAAAAATGTTTCCCCTCCCCAACGCGGGGAAACCAAAAAAAGGTCAATGAATTTTTCCCCCAATAAAGTTTTTGGGAACCGGGGGTTTTTTCACCTCCTCCTTGAACACGAGCTTTCTTCCCACCACCCCAAAGGAGAAAATTTTGGCGGTTGGGGAAACCCAAAAATGGCTCCCCACCCTCTGCCCCCCTGAGCTGGGGGGTAAAACCCCGGGGCCAAAAGGGGAAAGTAGTTGTGAGTAGGTTATTTTTCCCAGAAATTTAAAAGTAAAAAATTGTTATGTGCCCTTTTTGTTTTCCCTTTGGTTTTCAGATAGTATCAACGGGCTTAAACCAAAGTGATGGGGGCCTTTCATAAAGGGGGCCCAAACAGAACTCTTTTTTCTATACAAATTTTCCAATTTACTCAACAAATTGCAATATCACAAAAATAAGACGAAAAAAACCAGTACAAAAATTTTAAAAATTGGTTAGTAAAATCTGCCCCTCAGTATATAAAAAAAATTTCCCAAATTTTACAATTGGGCGGGAAAGGGGTTCCAACCCCTTTTATAAAATTTTTGGGAAGGGCATAAAATGTCGCTTCTGGGGAAGTGCAGGGAAAAAAATTTACTTTTAAACTGATTCTAGATAAAAGTCCTTCCCCAAATGCTTTGGTGCCCAGAGTCTCAAGTTTTTTAAAAAAATTTGAAAAAAGGTGGTTTGGTGGGCAGCTTGGGGTATACAGGCATACTTCGTGCCCCCCAGGGGGCGGGGAACATTTTTCATGAATTAATGGGGAGTGATTAAAAATTTGACTTTTTGGGTTTGTAGAAAAAGTCCCATTTTCAGAAAGGGAAAAGGGGATAAAATAAAGATTGTCGGGAAAGGAGGCGAGGGGATCTATCACCTTGGCAAAAATGCTACGAGTGGCTTAAAATGGCCCCTCAACTTTGGATGTTTTATTTAAAGTGATGGGGGTTTTTCACAAATACTTGGGAAATTTACCTTAGGGTTTTGGGGCCGAGCCCCTTAAACCCTTTTGTTTTGTTTTGGGATTATTTGTAATATTTTTGTTTTAAAGTGGTTGTGTGTATAGTAAAAGATTGAAAAGTTTCCCTGTAAAGATGAGGGTTGACCCTCGTTCTCCTCTTATTATAAGGTTTCTTTTAGTTTTTGGGGAAAATTACAGTTTGCACTTTAAACAGGTGTGCGCAAAGTGACTGTATCTTTTAAATGATTAAGGGGGTTTTCTGAGTAAGATGGTGTATCGATTTAAAAACACCTTCTTAATGATCAGCTGGGTTTTTTTTATGGTATAATAGCCTTGCGCATTTTACTATGGGTAAAACCTAACTTTGGGAGCGAACATTTCCAATATAGTATTAAGGGGAAGGGGTGTAGGAATATGATGTACGCTAGCCATGGGGAAAGATCAGCGGGCTGTTACCCCGGTAAACCCCGGGCCCGGCAGTATGTTGCAGTGGGGTGCCGGAGTGCTGTAGTGAAAAAGTTGATCGTGGAAAATTGTTGTCCATATTCATGCGCCCTCTTTTAAAAATTTTTCCTTTTCAGATAGTGAAATTTACCCTTTTGGGGGGAGATGAGATTGTTTAAAAAAGGCTTCCTGATCTTTATTTGTTGGGACATTATTGGGGTTTTTGGCTGAAACTTAAAAAAAAAAAAAAAAACCAAAAGCTTATTGATAGCTTTTTTTTTGCATTTGAATGACCTGCTTTCCCCTTTGAACCTTTCCCGAGCACACTGTTTTGGAAAAAGGGGGGGGAAAAGCTCGGGGGTTTTGATAAAAAATATATCCTTTTTTGGCTGTCCCGCTTCTATAATATTGAATTGAAGTAAGGCTAAAACTGGGAGAGGAGGGAAATTTTTTAAGGTCTCCTCAGGGTTGTAGCTAGGATAACGGAGCCGCCCCTTTTTGGGGTGTTGACTCTGTGATTTTAAAGGTCGTAGGAGTTTTTTAGCATTTTAGGGGGAAAAAAATATTATTTGTCTATTTTGCTCTCCTTTTTTTTTAAAATTCCCCGGTATTTCCTGATGGGGGTTTTTTTAAAATTAAGACGTGTGAACAAATTTTTTCTTTTGTGTGGAATTTTTTAAAAAACCCAAGAATGTGTGTCAACGAAATGTGAGTATATTTTGGGATTCTTTTTTGAACGTTTTTACAATATTGATTGTTTTTTGGGCCCCAATTTCAGTTTAAAAAAAATTTTGTCCTTACAGTGGTTTAGATAAAGTATGTAGTTGGTGTAAATTTTTTGATCAATTAATTAAAAATTATTTTTTTTTGCCCCTAATTAAGTTTTTCTGTGATTGCAATTGGGAAATTTATTCGGTAGTTTTATCAATATACTCTTTTCAGTGATAGGTTTTCCCAAATTTTGTATAAAGCCTTTCATTTGATAAGCCAAAATATTTTGGAGTACCCAAACATTTGAGCAATAAAGCCAAGCCACCAGAATTTTAGAAAAACATGACTGCCATTAAGGACAACCATTTATCAACAGTGAAATATATGTGAATTGCTTCTTGCACTTTATATCACTCCATGTGAGATAGAAATTTAAAAATTTTTTAGTTTTAGAGTAGCGGGTCTGGGCATTTAAAAATAAAAAGAGAATTTAGTTTTATCCAAATTTTCCCCCCCTCCCGTTTCAGTCCCCGGCTGGTTGGTTCTTTGGTTTCTTGATTTTTCCCGATGTAACCTTGCTTTTAGGTACCCGATGAAACCCGAAGTTTACATTTCATATATAAAAAGACACATTTTCATGTTTTTTCTTTATGGACATGAATCAAATAAACCTTACCGTTTTAGGGAAATTAGGGATCCCAAATAATTGTCAAAAGGGCCCGAATAATGAGGGGAGATAAATTTTTTGGCCCTTTTTTTACTTTTTTAAGCCTTTAAAAAAATTTGGGAAGGCCCTATAAATTATGTTTTTGTCTTTGGTAGGGTTCTGTAGGTTCATTGGTAAAAATCTGAGTTAATTGGACACACCTATGGAGGAATTTTTTTTTTTCGACACCAGAAGTTTCACTGCTTCTGGGTTTTTAACCCTCATGGGGGAAATTTTAAAGAAAATTTGCCAAGATAAACGGAAGAGATATTGTCGATTACACAAGTCTGGATTAAACCTTGGATGCAATATCCCGATACCTGAAGGTACCCTTTTCCCTCTTACAAAAAAAATTATTGCAAGTACAAACAAGAGGGAATTTTCCCCGCCTTTATCCGTCAGGAAGGGGTACAGATGTTGTGTCTAGATATGAAGTGCTGTGGTCCAAACATGTGCAGTCAACCCCAAAAAACAAAAGCAAAAAAAACCCTTTTGAAGATGTGGCAGAAGTGTTAAGATTGTGGGCTAAAGTGAAAATAGGGACTGTATCAACATGGGTGAAGGGCCATCTGCCCAAAAAGAAGCATTACTCCCAAAAGGGAAAATAAAAACCAGATTTATGTTTACAAATGCACCCCAGGAACAAAGATTAACATTTTGGGGACATAAACCTGTGGGCTGACAAAACTAAAATTGAACTGTTTGGTCCCTAATGACCACCATATGTTTTGGGAAAAATTTGGAAACCCAAGAATTTTTATCCAAATGTGAAACAGGGGGGTTTGGGGGTGGCAGCATCTGTTGTGGGGGTTAATTTTTTGTGCAGGAGATACTGGTGCTTCACAAAAAAAGATGGCTATGAGGAAAAGGGGAAATTATTTAATTTGTTTTTATTATTATTTATTTTATAGTGCCCTTGATTCCCGGGGGGCTGTGCTTCAGGGGGGGGGTTTTTTAAAATAAGTCAAACAAATACAAAATTTTTAAAAATCTTGGACTAAGAACAGGTACGAGGGAAAAAGAAAGGAAGAAATTTTGTGGCAATAAATGAAGAAATCTCCGCCAGGAAAATTAAAAAACCTTTGGGGAGAAAAGGGTCTTTCAAATGGGGAAATTAAAAGCATACTTCCAAAAATGGTTAAAAAAGTGGCTTAAGGGTAACCCAAATCAATGTTTTAGAGTAGCCATTTACAAAAACCCCGAAAAAGGGAGGGGTGGAAAAAAAAAAACCTAAAACTTTGGGTCTGTTTCACCCCGTTCTGTAGGAGGGGAAAGGCCCAAAATTCCCCCCAAAAATATTGTGAGAGTTTTCAAAAAGGTATCCAAAACGTTTACCCATTACACGTTTTTGGGGGAATGCTACCCAAATTTTTAATGAAATTTTATGTAAACTTTTTATTTTTCAGAAGTAATAAAAATTCCTTAAAAAAAATCTCTTGTTATTCTGGAAATTTTGGGAATATAAATAATTTTGATAATCCTAAATTTACCTAAAAAAAAGGTAAGGTTTATTTTTGATTTCTGCAGATA
>JAODAL010040759.1:0-36578 GCA_025379985.1 Phyllomedusa bahiana
AACCCCCAAATCCCAAAAAACCCCCAAACAATGGCTGTTTTGAGACAACTAACTTTAAGTGTGTCAGTGGCCTATCTCCTGTCTATAACAAGGCCTTGCGCCTTCTTACATACTCCCCCCTCTCTGCCCAAAACCAGGGTTCTGGGCACCTTTAGCTAACATGCAGTGAACCCTTGATAGGGCATCGGCATTGCCTTGTAATTTACCTGGCCTATGCTCTACCACAAAGTTGAAGTCCTGTAGGGCCAGAAACCATCGGGTGACTCGAACATTTTACCCTTTTTTCTCTTTTAACCATCTGAGAGGGGCATGATCTGACACTAATCTAAACTTAAGCCCCAACAAAAATTATCGAAGGGAATCCAGGGTCCACTTTCTCGATGATTGAATAATTTTATTCTGTGGGGAATAACTTCCTACTGAGATAGGTGACGGGATGTTCCTCTCCATTTACTATTTGGGACATTACAGCTCCCAAGCCCAGATCGGACACATCCATCTGCACGACAAACTCCCGGGAGAAGTCGGGGGCCATTAATATTGGCTGTTTACAAAGGGATGATTTTGGTTCCTGGAAGGCTCTCTCAGCCTCCGGGGACCACTTTATCAAGGCTGACTTTGCACCTTTTGTTAAATTTGTCAGAGGTAACGCTATTTCTTAAAATCAGGGGATAAATCTCTTATAGTACCCCACAATTCCCAGAAATGCCCTGACCTGTTTTTTTGGTAACTGGACGAGGCCAGTTCTGAATGGCCTCAACTTTATTTAATTGAAGTTTTATCACCCCTCTTCCCACTATATATCCCAGGTACCGGACCTCTTCCATCCCCATTGCACACTTATTGGGGTTGATAGTAAAGCTACGTCGAAGACAGCTTGGACCTCAGTGAGGTGACTCTCCCAGTTATAGCTGAAAAGTAGCGGGGGCCCCTTGCAAACTGAATGGCATCCGGATGTAGTGGAAAGACCCCTCAGGCATGGAGAATACCATTTTCTCTCTAGCCTCCTTAGATAAGGGAATCTGCCAGTGCCCCTTGGTGAGGTCTAGGGTCGTGATGTAGCGGGCAGGACCTAATCTCTCTATAAGTTCATCAACCCGGAGCATGGGGTAGTCATCTACCTTAGATTTTTCTAACCGCCACTCTCCATTGGGTTTTGGGACCAGCACAATGGGACTTGACCATCCACTTTTAGATTCCTCGATCACTCCCAGGTTTTTCATTTTTTGCACCTCTCAGACTATTACCTCTTGGCGGGCCTTAGGAATCCTATATGGCTTTAAACTCACCCTGGCCTGTGACTATGTAATGATCTCGTGTTCTATTACCTTGGTGAGGCCCGGGCACTCTGTGAACAGATCCCTATTCTGTTCAAGCAATTGCCTGCACTGTTGATTCTGGGAGAACAACAAGGTCTCTGCAATTTTTACCTCCTCCAGAACTAATGTCGGTTGGGCCAGAGTGCAAGGGGCTTCCATTACGTCTCTATCTTTCCAGTGTTTCAACAAATTAATATGGTAAATCTTGTAGGGATTTCTCCTGCATGGTTTGTGCACCCGGTAGTTCCCCTCGCCTACCTTCCCCACTATCTCATATGGCCCCTGCCATTTTGTGAGAAATTTGCTTTCTTTCATGGGAACTAGCACCAGAACTCAGTCCCCTGGGTTGACTTGTCTGAGACGGGCCGACCTGTTATAGACCCGAGACTGGGCGGGCCTCCTGAGCTTGGAGAAGATGCTCCTTCACAATGGGCATTACTTGGGCTATCCTCTCCTGCATCTTTGCGACATGCTCTATTACGTTCATAGAGGGAGTGACTTCATTCTCCCTGGTCTCCTTTGTCTAACAGCAGATAATCCCAGTCTTGACCGTCTTTCTCGACTACCCTTTTTAACATGGCTTTTAGGGTCTTGTTAAATCTTTCTACTAGGCCATCGGCTTGGGGGTGGTAGACCGAGGTACTTAGCTGGGTGACTTTAAACACCTTAAAGAGGCCCTGCATTACCCTTGACATAAACAGGGTCACCCGCTTAGTCAGGATCTCTTTAGGTATCTCAGTCCAGGAAAATATGTGGAACAACTCCTTGGCGATACCCTTGGAAGAAGTTTCTGAGGGGCACGGCTTCCAGGTACCTGGTGGCATAATCTAAAATGACTAGGATATATTGGTGCCCCCTAGCTGACTTCCCTACTGACCCTATCAAATCCATTGCAATCCTGTCAAAAGGGACCTCAAAAATAGGGAGTGGTATCAGAGGACTGTGGGAGTGGGTGACCGGGGAGGTTACCTGACACACGGGGTAAGACTGGCAGTAATCTCGAACCTCCCGGTAGCCCCCCAGCCAGTAAAACCTCTGGAGGAGCCTTTCTAAAGTCTTATCTGCTCTCAAGTGGCCCCCTAAGATATGGGAATGCGCCAGGTCCATCACCATATGCCTATAGGCTTTAGACACTAGGAGCTGTTCAACCAGTTCCTCCCTGACTTTTGTTACCTGGTACACCAAGTCCCCATTCATGGCAAAGTGGGGGAACCTCTTGTCTGCCCCTGGCTCTTGAGATACGCCATTTATGACTATCACATTATTAAGAGCCCCATTAGGGTCTTATCCTGGAGTTGGACTGACCCAAAGTTTCCCCTTGACACCTCTAAGTCTGGGATAGCCACTTCAGGGGTGGAATCCTCCTCATCACCTACCAGAACAATTAGGAGAAAATACGGGATACCCTCCGAGGCAGCACTGGTTGGGTGGTCTACATATCTTGCGTGACTAAGTGGTCTCACAACGGCTCATAGGTCCCAGAATATTGGACAATCCCAGCCAATAATCAGGTCATGCATTAATCCGGGCATGACCCCCACCTGGTGTAACACCGTACCACCACTTCTTTCCAGGTTATCCTTGGCCACAGGGTAAAGTTTGGCATCCCCATGTATACATATGACCCCCACTGTTTTTCCAGGGACCAACTCATGTGGGAGGTGAGCCACAAGAAGCGTAAATATGCTCCCTGAGTCCAGGAGTCCAGTGGCTGGAGTCCCATTTACCACCAATGGGCAGAGCTGGAGTCCCTCTTCGGAGTTTGAAGCCATGCCACACGCTGAGTGGGTAAACATGGAGCTACGTCTCCCCACAGAGCTCTCCATAGGTTCCCTACTAAGGGAGCACTGGCCTGTGATGTGACCCGTAGCATGACACTTCCAGCATATGATGTCCCGGGGAACAGCTCTACTCGCCAGGTCCAGCCCAACCTTGACCGTGGGGCGTCCCTCCCGAGGAATTCAGGGACTCTTTTCCTGGCTCTGTGAAGAATTCTTGGTAATCCCAAAATGGAGAGGACAGATGTCCGGGGTCAATCAGGGATTTTTCCACTGCACGGTATTGTTCCACTAAGTCCACCAAGTCATCTGCAGACTAGGGGCTGCCCTGCGTGACCCAACACTGAACCAAACGGGGAAGAGCGTGCACAAAACTGTCCACCACTACGCGCTCAACCATTTGGGTTGGGGTACACACGTCGGGCTGCAGCGGTTTTTGTACCAGGTGTAAGAGGTCAAACATTTGGGACCATGATGGCTTGTCCCAGCTGTAGCCCCAGTCATGCACTTTTTGGACCCGCACCATCACAGTTACCCCCAGACGCGCCAGGATTTCTGCTTTCAGTTTTCCATACTCCCTGGCATCCTTCATCAACAGATCATGGTACGCTTTCTTTGGTTCCCCCATGAGGAAAGGGGCCAAGACGTTGGCCCACTGTTCAGCAGATAACATCTCGCGCTCAGCAACACGCTCAAATACTGTGAGAAACGCCCCCACATCATCCTCTAGGGTCATCTTCTGGAGCGCCTTTCTTACAGACCTACGCGCTCGCTGGTCGCCATCATGGCTTTGTGCCATGGGGTTTCATTGGCCCGAACAGCTTCCGTCAGCAGGGCCATCTGCTGTATAAGGAGCTGGTTAGTCTCCTGCTTTGCCCTTACAGACTCTGAGTGAGACTGCTGCTGCTGGGTATCAGCCTGTATGAGGTAATTTAAAACGTCCTCCATACTTTCTGCCTGGGTCTCTATCTTTAATCCAGGACATGCACTAGCCAGGAAGTTTGCCCGTATCCTCCACCAATTGTAGGGGATCAGTCCCAACGGCAGGCTTACACAATCAGGACTACAGTAAAAGTTCGTGCAAACGACAGGTGCTTTTATTGTCTTGCCACCCGTTTTCCAGCAGACATAAGCAACAAATGAAAGCAAGGCTTACTTCAGCCAGCACTCAGTTGTCCTACCACAGTCTTTAGCAGAACCACCAGGCACCTATGTATCAGGCGCAGTCTGTGTTGCCCACAAGGGCTCTCATCCCATTTTTTTTACTTTAACTTTGAGTCCCCCTAGGGCGCTTCACCACTAGGAGGCGCAATCATTTATACAGCCTAATGCATTGCAATACAATGCATTAGGGTGTCGCAAAATGGCGGTTTCCCCACTTCCTGCCTCAGGCCGGAAGTAGAGAAATCGAAAACATGGCAGCAATGGAAGCAATCTGGGCCCCCTCGATTTCACCGCTGATGTCCTGATCAAAGTGAGGAACGTTTCTTATAGATTTAGATGCCGCGACCATGTTTGCCGCGGCGTCTAAGGAGTTAAACAGTGCTGTAACCATTGTAATTGCAGTCGGCAGCTATATAGTGGAATACAGGCATTTACATACACATGTACTCATCGCTATTTTGGAAAACCTCTAGTACAAGGGGCATGTCGGGAGGGAGATAATTATAGGGCTGACCCTATTAGTTTTGTATGTAGGTATGTAGGCAGGTAATGCCCTAGTTAGATGGACATACAGACAAAGGTCCCAGGTAGGTAAACAGGCAAGGTTCCAAGTAGGTAGGTAAGGCTTCATGGAGGCTTCAAGGCTCCATTTAGGTAAGCCAAGACTTGGTAGGTAGATAGACAATAGTGCTCCATTAACCCCTTCAGCCTCGGGCCTGACAAGTAGTTAATGAACAGAACATTTATTTAGTTTTTGCCTCCTTGCATTTGAACAGTTGTAACTTTTTTATTTTTTCAATGACGCAGTTGTATGAGGCCTCGCTTTATTCAGGACAAGTTGTACTTTATGGGGGAATATCATAAGTTCACTTTAATTTTATTTTTTTTTTTAAATTTTTTTTACACCATTCACATTTCACACTTAATAACTTGTTAGATTATTTCTATAGGTTATTACGGTTTTGTGGCCGCCTCAAACCCTGAAGTCTACAGCGACGCCAAAAGACGTCGCTGTAGACGAACGACCCGCACCAGCCAACGTCAAAAGTCTGGCCGTCATTAAGGGTTAATAAATAAAACTATCTCTGTTCCCCTAACAAGCATCAGGTAAAGCCCAGCACAGGTGGTGGCATGTCATCATTCTGTCTGGGTCCTGACATTCCCCTCACAACTTGTAGGCCATAGGCCTAGTGAAAACTACAGGCTACGAGACTTGCCAGTGCTGCAGTTTCTACTGCGTCCTTCCACCCCTGGTTTTGCAGCATTCCAATGTATACTAAATCCATTTGATGCGGAATGACTGAAAACTATGTAGAACCTAGGACAGAGAGGCTGATCTGGACAGAACCTATGGAAGGTAGAGAAAAGTTACAAGTTGTATATATCCAGAGAAGTTTTCCAGAAGTTGCATCATCGGACCTCAGTGCTGAGCAGCTCTATGCAGAACATTATCACCTAGAAATTACAGCCTGAAAATAGATGTCTAATTTCTACACAGGAGACAAAGTGAGAGAAATCTCCACAGAGCAGATAATGATGAAGCTTGTCAGGATTTGTATAAAAATATGGGCAGTTCTGGCTCTATAGCAGTATAGGACATGTCTCTGATACCACATAGGTTCTTCCATCTGATGCTGAACACTGGAAGCTTGTTCTGTTTCATGGTGATCACGAGCCTCCTCTGACCAGGAGGGAGATTGTGAGGATGAATCAGTGACCGACAGGAGAAGACACCTTCTCATCAGGAGAACCTGCTGCAGGTAAGTGTTACTGATGGGATAGAAGCTATTGATACACTGTGGTGATACAAGACTTCTCCAGCATCTCTCATCAGGTGAACCTGCTGCCGGTAAGTGTTACTGATGGGATAGAACCTATTGATACACAGTGATGATACCAGACGTCTCCAGCATCTCTCATCAGGAGAACCTGCTGCAGGTAAGTGTTACAGTATATGTCAGCATTATATATCAGGGTTATATGTCAGGGTTATAGGTCAGGGTTATATATCAAGGTTATATCAGGGCTACATGTCAGGGTTATAGGTCAGTTTTAGCAGGAGAGAGTAGTAATGCTGCGCTCCTCAGACTGTATTTAAATGGTCAGTAAGGAGCAACATCGTGGATACACATCCCGGGCAGCAGCCGCCCCGTGCTCCCTGCTTCATCCTGTAACTAGTGTAAAGATGCATCAATTCCCCAACCTGCCCCTTCTACCACTATGTCCGTCCTATCTGCAGTCCAGGCATCTATCCTACACATCTATGGAAACTCTGCAGTAGAACCATCCTAGATGTAAGAGCCCAGAATCCCACAAAACCGGGAGCAGCATCTTATCCTGCTGGGCTCAGTCCTCAGTCCTGGCATTGCGCTCTCAGAAGTCTTTGAAGGAACTGGATTAGATGTGATACTGCCCGGTAAGGAGAAGCAGATTCCTCCCAGGATCTCTCCCATTTTCTGCATAGGGCTTGTTTTCTGTGGAGCTCGATGGATGTTTAGTGCTGCCATATAACACTCCATGTAGTGGATTGGGAAACCAGGACAATATTCTCCATGACCCGATAGCTTTACTCTGCAGTCCGTGCAATTCCAGAGACTCCAAATTTATATTATTTTCTTCATGTTTTACTAATTTAAAAGAAAATATATCCTTTCTTATTTCTGTGTCACCAGTTTCTGGTGCCAATAACCCCTCATTCTCCATCGTTGAAACCGTGTGATCATCTGCTGGAGCTGGAGAATATGAGAATCTGACAACACTTCTTATTCCTATTTATTCTGTGAGATCAACCCTGACATGATTGTAAATATGTGAGGGTTTTCACGGGACAACATTGAGGATATGACACTTTGATATCAAGTAATCAGTACACGGCTTGTATAAGGCTAGCTTGGTTTTTCAGCAGATTCAGTATTTTGAATTAGCTGGAAAACTGACCGTTCCCTGTGCTGTGTGGACTTCAATAGAAAATCCATTCTGTAGTCTATACAGTACAGATTTTTTTACTGATGTTTTCCTAAACCCTACATTCCATGGGACCGACTTCGGGTTCCCGTAGCCCTAGTTTACTGGGTAGCCGGGAATCTGAAATCTGATTGCTGTGTTTTGTGCAAAAACTGCGCAAAAAAAGGCGATGGTGCAGCCAAGCAATTTGAAAATGCTGTCGGATTTTGGCCGCCATTTTCAAATTGCTGAGTGGATCTAGCCTAACAGTGTAAAGTTGGTGTGCCCTCAAAATAAGTCAACACAGCCATCAATGTCTAACCCAATGACCACAACAGTGAGTACAACCTTAAGCGAAAATGGACAGATTGGGCCACATGCATGAAAACTGTCTTGGTTTAAGACTTTCTTTATTGCCCATAGCAAAAAATCAGACTTCCCCTTTCATTTCCTTTAGTGATCTGAAAAAAATGAAGGGGGAACACTGATTGGTTGCTACAGGCAATAATAAAAATTCTTAAAGATATGCAAAAAAGAAACATGGACCGCACATCCTTACTATACATTGATCTAATGCTTTTCAGCATAAGTTTTTACAAAAATGAACAGGAGGTTCTTAGTATACTTTTTGATCAAAACGTATTTGCCCACTTACCACGTCACGGCGACCTCTTTAAAGTGGATCCCTACGCTAATGGGGGCAACACTGCATGGTGGCCACCGCCGCAGCAAAAACCACACAGATGAGGAGCACAACATAGTGGTCCAACAGCACCACTGCTGTCAGACCTAGCCCCCTGACTCTGGGCTGCACCACTCATTAGAGCTAGGCGGATTTGTTCTGATGAAGAGAAATGGATCTCATGCAAACAGAGTATAATGAATAAATTCCTAGTAAGATGGTATGATCCTAATAAGATTAAAAGTATAGCTGAAGAGGTATCTAGTTTAAAAAGAGAAGAACTATTTTGTACTAAATCTAAGACCACAAAGAATAATGTTATGTTTTTATCAACATATGATAAACACTCTGATATGATCAAAAGAACGATCATGAAACATTGGAACATCTTGGGCAGTGACCTGAATTTTGGTTCACTGTTTAAAGAGCCTCCGATGTTCGTTTTTAGCAAGGGTCGATCATTGGGAGATTCTTTAGTGTCGTCTGACATGAAAATATACAATATGAGAGAAATGAAGCTTAATACAGAAAAAAAAAGGCACATTCCCATGTCTGGGTTGCTTGAACTGTTCCTCTATTATTAGGGGTTCTAGTGTCAAGCACCCTTTGCATGGGACTGATGTCAAAATTAAAGGGTATTTTACATGTAACACTGCACAAGTCATATATCTGATTAAATGCCCGTGTGGGAGGGTGTATATTGGCCAAACAAAACAATACGATTGAACAAGCATAGGTCTAATATACGCTTGTATAAAAAATAAAAATAGAAAAAAATAAAATAAATCTAAGAAAACTTTTGGGAAGCCAGCCAGCACGGGGAATTCTTGGGACTTCGTTTTAGACGTATTTGCACCCATATTTACTCCGTAAAAAACCCCAAAATTGCCTAAAATAATGAACTACAGCTTACTGAAAAAACGGAGGGGGGATTCCGGGACCACCGAAAGCGATGATGTTAAGCCACGCCGGGAGGGGGAGTCTAAGTACCCCCGGTATTCCCCAGACCCGCGTGGCGGCGTGAAGCTACCAGGTCGCTACCCTGACGTGACGCTTGCGATGGGGCCGGGATATGCCGTATACAAAATCGAAAACCCAAAAAGGGCTATTCGGGGCCCAAAGGGGGTCGGGGCGGGGGCGGCAGAGGTTCGTGGTCAGAGACAGGCAGAGGGTCAGGCGGGGGCAAACAGGAAAGGTCGGGGAAACTACGGAACGGACTGGTAAAAGGGGTAATCAATACGGACTCCAACACACTCTAAATCACCGAAAAACCCCAACAACGGAGGAAGTTCTGGGGGGGGTTTCCTTAAATAGAACCAGCGCCCGACAAAACCCAAATTTTTGGGAGCGGGCCCTTTAAATTTGAGAAGCTGGCGCGCGCCGCCTTAAGCGGCGGCCACCGGCGGCGGCCCGGGGCAGGCGGGGGCGGCGTTCACAGGGAGGGGACGGGTAAGGAAGGGGGCCGGGGGCCCGGGACAGCGAGGGTGTCGCAGCCACCCCGCAGCACCCCGCCGGACCCCCTGCAAGGGTGACGGTCGCGGGGGGCGCGGAGCCCCTCGACCCCGTGACAGTACCCCCCCCCAGGTCTCCCCCTATTTTTTTGGAACCTGGAGGAGGTCAGGAGACAGGTTGGCCCTCAGGTTCCCACGACCGCCTCCCCCAAAACCCTTTTCCCAGTCAATGAGAAAAAAAAACCCGTTTCCTCCCCTGTTTTCTGTCCAGCACCCTCCTTGACCTCAAAGATGTTTCAGAGTTGGCCACAGGAGAAGGCGAGACAGCCCCCCGGGGAGAAGCGATTCAGTACCCACCTCTGAGGAAGGGAGACAGGGAAGGTTTTTGGGGATGCGCGGGGTAGGAGGCAAGCAAGTTTGCGGCAGGGTTTAGTCGCTGAAGTCCTTTAAAAGGCCCCCTATTTAGGGCCTAACTTGAAACTGGGCACCTTGAAGGCGGATATATTTGGGGGAAAACCAAACCCATGCCCGGCCAAATAGGGGGGGGGGGTTTAGGGGTACCTGTCAGCCTGGGCTTTGGTCGAGCAAAGCCCGTAGCGGGCCGTCGTGTGAGCTGCCAGAAAAGTTGAGTCCCTTACTTGGGCATCCACGCCGGGACATACACGGGGGTTGCAGGGGGAGAGGGGGGGGATGTAACCCAAAGACGAAAAAAAAAAGGGGGAGGCCCCAGGGGATCCCGAATCAAAAGATTAAGGGAAAAACTCTGCCCAGGGGAGAAGATCAACCATTATCTTGACAGCGACCAAAATCCCGCAGGTAGGTACGCAACACCTGGTTAACCTTCTAAAACCTCCCAAAATAGTTTGGGGGGTTGGTATGCAATAAAGTCTACTGAACCTGAAATTTTGGGCCACACAAAGCCCGCCAAAAATTTAGCAATAAACTTGACTCCCCTGTCAGAGACAATATGCAAAGGGGGAGATTTTGCAGACGAAAACTGATGAAAAACGTTGGGCCAGCTGGGGCGCAGGGGGTAACCCAGGCAGGGGGATAAAGTGAGCATCGGGAAAAAAATGGCGGACACAACACAGATGCCCCGGGGTTTCCAGATGGGGGCGGGGATCATAACGAATTCCATACTACATGGTCCAGGGTTTTTCCGGCACAGGGAGGGGTTTGAAAAAGGGCCCGGGGGTTTTGAGACGAGGGACCTTATTACGGGCACAGGGGTTTGCGGCTAGAACAAAGCCCCTGACATCCTGACAAGAGTAGGCCCCCAGTAATCCCCCGGGGAGACCATTTGGGAGCGACCTAGGGACTCCTGGTGCCCGGGCTGTACAGAAGAGTGTCCCCACTTCGGATTCTAGGGCGCGGGGCAGGACGCACATAGGGGTTTTCCCCGGGATAATTTTTGAAGACCAGGGGGGGCAGCCGGGACGAGTCTTTCAGGGGGACAATGTGCTGTGGGGGCGACTCAAGACCCACCGTATCCTTGAACGAATAGAGCGCAGCCCTGAGTTTTTTCTGGGGGGCCGAAAAATGTAAGGGGAATAAAAACGGGAAAAGAATAGTGACCACTGGCTTGCCAGGGTTCAGGAGTTAACCCGACTGAAGATACGGGGGTTCTTTTGGTCTGTGAAGATGTCAAAAGGGGGTGTGACCCATTTTCTAGAGCCAGTTTTATGGCCAGTAATTCGCGGCCCACCAAGGTTTTAATTCTTCTTGGCAGGAGAAATGTTTTGGAGAAAAAACACAAGTATGTAGTTTACCAGGGAGGATTCTGCAGGAGGACACCCCGGACCGACTGAAAAAAGATCCTTTTTCCAGAATAAATGGGGGGTTGGGGTCTGGGCGAGAAGGACCGGCCGACGCAAATGCAGTTTTTGACCGGTTAAGGCTTTTGAGCTTCCGGGGGCCAGGATTTGGGATTGGCGTTCTTCTTGATCCACCAAGGGACCCACAAGTGTAGAGAAGTGGGGGGTAAAAGTCTATAATAATTGGCAAACCCCAAAAAACTTTTTGAATGGCCCGAAGGCCCACAGGTTGTGCCACTGAAAACACCGCGGAGATTTTTAAAAGGACCCACCGGAACCCTTATCAGAGACGTTTACCCTAAGAAGGGTAAGCTGGTCGTTAAAAGAGGCACTTCTCAGGTTTGGCAAAGAGCGATGATGCGAGTCCCCTGAGGAAGGGGAGTGGGGGATGAGCTCGAGATTGGGGAAAGGGAATATCGTCCAAGTAAACAATCAACAGACGTAAGTGGGTCCCAAAATCTATTGACAAAGTTCTAAAAATACGAAAGGGGGCGTTGCAGAGACCAAAGGGCAAACAAGTCTCAAAGTGGCCCCCCGCGTTTTAAAATCCTTTTCCATTCACGCCTTCCCTAATGGTTTAAAAAATTGTAGGCCCCCGAGTAGATCCAACTTGGAAAATATTTTCGCGCCACGCAGGGGTAAAAGTTCAGAGATCAAGGGAAAGGGGGTAGCTTTTTTTTATGGTAATTTTTTTTTAACCCCGATAGTCTGCGGGCCGGGGAGACCTGTTTTTTTATCCACGAAAAAAGAACCGGGTCCTGGGGAAGAGAGGACTTACGAATGAAGCCTTTACGAGGTTTTTCCATATGTACTCCGACATCGCCTTTTTCCCAGGACGGAAGGGGTAAACCCGGCCTTGGGGAGTACAGCCAGTTTTTCAGATCAATGGGGCATCATAAGGCCATGTGGAGGAAGCTTTCGGCCTGTCCTCCGAAAAAACATCACAAAGTCCCCTATGGCGTAGGTAGACCTGGTGGAGGGGTTGGCAGACTTAGGAGGGGACCTGAGGAGCGAGTTTTTTGGTTTAGACAGGCAACGTAGCGACACCGGAAAACCCCAACGCATGTCTTCCCCTGTACTCCGTCCAAGGTCGGGTATGCCCTGCAGCCATGGGAGGCCCAAAGGATTTCTGAGGAGGTGGGAGGACAAAAGTTCAAAAAGTCCTTGTGAAAGCCCCAATCTGCAAGAAGGGGCATTCGGAAGGGGATACGTCCTTAAGGATTCGCCACTGACCGGGAGACAACAAGGGTTTCTGCAAACGGAATCCAGGGGGGCAAAACCTGGGCAAAAGTTTTTGGCTTATGAAGTTTCCTGCCGATCCTGAAAATAAAGGGGGGTGGCCTGAAAGGGGGTCCGGGAAAGCCCAATTATACGGGCATGGTCAACGGGGGAGGCCATTCTGACACCAGGGTTTCCTTCCTAGACCCTAGGTGCGGAAGTTTTTCCCGGCGTTACCGGACAGTCCCCCCCAATAAAATGGCCAGAACCGCCACAATAGAAACAAGCTTCTTCTGGGGACCGTGAACTTTCCTCCGGGAAAGGGGGGCTCTCTCGACCCGCATGGGTTTCCCCTTCGGAGACCATCGGGGGAGGAAAAAGGTACCGCTGAAACTGGGAGCCCAAACGGGGGAAAAGGCGTGGACGGACGTTTCCTGTTTAAGGCGGGGCTCTTGTTGCCTTTCGGCGAAGCGAAATCCCCCCCGGTGGGAAGGATTGGGCATCCAAAGCCCTGGTATATTCCCGAGCGGCGAGCTCATCCTTGATTTGCCCCGAGAGGTCTTGCCAAAATGTCGCCCCAATGCTTCGTTTTTCCACCACTCCGAAGCGAAGTGGGGAAAATGCACCGAAAAACGACCGACGTGGAGTGCCCTAACGCAGCTGGAGCATGCGCGGCTGCCGAAGAAGTACGACCGGTTCCTCAAAAACCGCGCGGAACCCCCCAAGGAAGGTTGGAGGTCAGTGTCAGAGGATCCCCTCGACCCATAGGGGCGGGCCCAAGCCAAGGTTTCTCCAGACAAGAGGCTGATTTGAAGGCCCCTTTGGCCCGCTCGGTAGGAATTGATCCCCAACATCTCGGGGGATGGACACTGGCTGATGAAAACCCCCGGCATTTCTTGGGTCTCATCTTTGAGGGGGCGGGCAGATGCAGAGCGGGGGCCAGAAACCGGAGCAGGTTAGCACTGGGTGCCGGAGCAAGGGAAGCAGGTGCGGGGGGGCAGCCGGGGGAGGTAGACGGGCCGCAAGGTTCTGCATCATAGCCGCAAAAATGGGCGAAGCTTTTGGCTTGTGGCAAAATGCCATCGTGACGTCCCCGAGTTCGGGGAGAGGTACCCTGGCGGGAAACCATGGGCCCTTTTTTACTGTAATGCGGGGGGTGGATTCGCTGGACCACCGCAAGCGATGTAGTTAAGCCACCCCGGGAGCGGATCTAATACCCCGGGGTTCACCAGAGCCCGCTGCAAAGCGGGATGGACTTGCTGTAGGTGAGGCTACCAGCCTACCCTGACTGAAATTTCTTTTTCATGGCGGCCGGGGGTTGGGGTGGTACAAAATCGAAAACCAAAGGCGTATTTTGGGGGCAGGAGGAGGGCAGGGGGGCCGGGGGGAAAGGGTTTGTGGTCAGAGAAAGCAACGGTCAGGGCAGGGGGCAAACAGGGAAAGGCGGGGAAAGTAACAGAACGGACTGGTACACGGGGGAATCAATACGGACTCCAACACACTCAAAAATCACCGAAAAAAACACCAACAAAATTTGGGAGGAAAAACTGGGGGCGGATTCCTTAAATAGAAACCAAAACCCCGACAATAGACCCAATTTTTCGGGACCTGGCCCTTTAAATTTAGAGAACTGGCGGCGCGCCTTTAAACAGCGGCCACGCCCCCGCTTTGGGGGACAGGCAGGGGGCAGCGTCACGGAGAGCGGACAGGTAAGGGAAAACGGGGGCCGGGGGCCGGGACAGCAAAAGGGATGGTCGCGGCACCGCAGCAAGCAGGGTGCGCCGGGGGGGGCAGCGGAGCCCCCCGACCCCCTTTACATTACAATAATTTTCCTATGGAAATCGGATGTAATTACAGACGTTTAAAATCGGACGCAAAAAATATTTTTTTGGGGAATTAAAAAAAATTTTCTCGAAAACATCAGTTGGATAATTTAATGTAAATTTGTTTAAACTTCCTTTTTTACACCTTTTATAGCTGGGATTTCTTTCTTTTCACATCTTAGATATATTTGCATTAATTTTAACGGATCAACTTTTTCAATACATTGTAATCGATTTCATACAACTTTGATATTTCTCTTTATTCATTCATTCATTCATTTGAAACACAACTCTTTGTTGTTATTATTATACGTTTAACTGTATTTTTATTTCCCCATTAAATAAGTTTAGCTTTCCCCGCACCTCTATCGTCGGTTTTTTTAAATCGGTGGTTTTCCCTCCCAGAAAAGCCCACAGCGCGCCCCCCTGCACGCCCCCCCATGTAGGAGCAACCGAAAAGGGGTAAAGGGGTTTCGCTAAAACGCATCCCCTGCATCCGACAGTGAAGTCGTCACGGTGAGGAGCAGTATACGCCTGAAATCAGTCGCAAATCCTTCTTGAGCAGAGGGACCTTGGGAGCAAAGCAGAATTTTATACCATTATAGCACAATATGTTACCAGTGGTTTTCTTGTGGTCCCAGCTGCCTTGAGATCATTAAGAAGTTCCCCCCATGTAGTTTTAGGCTGATATCTTACTTTCCCCCATTATCAAGGCTACCCCCGAGGTGAGATTTTGCACGGTGCCCCCCATCGATTCGATGCAGTCGTTTGATTTTTCCATTTTTTTACTATTTCAACCAAAAACGTCCCTATCCCCAGGTCTTACTTATGGTTTTGTAGCCCATTCCAGCTTTGTGCAGGTCTATGATCTTGTCCCTGACATCCTTGGAAAGCACTTTGATCTTGCCCATGTTGTAGAGGTTAGAGTCTGTCTGATTAATTGAGTCTGTGGACAGGAGTCTTTTATAAAGGTGACTATAGCTGTCTTTAATGCAGGTAACGAGTTGATTAGGAGTCTAACTGGTCTCTAGGAGCCAGAACTCTTTATGGTTGGTAGGGGATCAAATACTTATTTCTCTCAGCAAAATGCAAATAAATTGATATCATTTATACAATGTGATTTTCTTAATTTTATTTTGGATATTCTATCTCTCAATGTTAAAATTAACCTACCATTTAAATTATAAAACTTACACAATCAGCAAGGGATCAAATACTTATTTCCTTCACTCTATATATATTCTATAGTCCATAGAAAAAAGAACAGCACTTCCTTAATCATCAATAGCAGGGTGCCAGCAAAGAAAGGATCCAGGCAAATGGTCCCAAAAAATTAAATATTCAAATGAGAAAAAAATGCAACACTCACAAAGGTAGAAGATGAAAAAACAGTGTTTTTATTCCCACATGCTACAAAACCCACGTTTCGTCTCTCTCACAGAGCCGTTTTTGCTCATTTATATATTTATATATGCATTACGGTGTGTTGTGTCACAGGGGATGCAACCTTGCCAGGTGAGCAGTTCCTACACATGTTTACAGCTATTATTCATTGGAACTTGCTACACTAGGGTCTCATTCTCTCTCCAACAGCACATGATGAAATAATCTGTTCCAACAAATACTTCTTACCTTTGGGTGCTGTACTTAAAGGGATTTTCTAACCACGCTGTTTCATTGAGTCACAAGCTGTTTAACATTCACTCTTTCTTCTCAGGCTTTGGGTGGTTCTATATCAGTGATTAGCATATTTTCTCTCTGTAACCAGCTGAGCCTTTATACTTGAGAAGTACTATTCAGTACCAATGAACACCTGGATGATTCTGTGAGTGACAGAGAGAAGTTGCAGTGGTCAGATGAGACTAAAATTGAGCTCTTTGTCACTACCTAAACTCACGGTGGTTGGAGGAAGAGAAACGCTGCCTATGACCCAAACAACACCGTCCGCACTGTCAAGCATGGAGGGGGAAACATATTGTGGGGGGGGGTTTCTCTGCTACGGGCACAGGACTACTTCACCGCATCAATGGGAGAATGGATGGGGCCATGTACCGTAAAATCCTGAGTGACAACCTCCTTCCCTCCACCAGGACATTAAAAATGGGTGGTGCTGGGTCTTCCAGCAAGAAAAATGACCCAACAATTAAAAGCCAAGGCCGCAAAGGAGCGGCTCAAAAAGAAGCACATTAAGCTCATGGAGTGGCCTAGCCAGTCTCCAGACTTGAAGCTCCGAGTTGCCAAGCCACAGCCTCAAAATCCTTAGATTTAGAGATGATCTGCAAAGAAGAGTTGACCAAAATTCCTCCTGACATGTGCGCAAACCTCATCATCAACTCCAAAAACGTCTGACTGCTGTGCTTGCCAACAAGGGTTTTGCCACCATGTATTAAGTCTTGTTTACCAGAGGGATCAAATACTTATTTCTCATTGCAAAATGCAGATAAATTTATATAATTTATATAATGTAATTTTCTGGATTTTATTTTGGATATTCTATCTCTCAATGTTAAAATTAACCTACCCTTCGAATTATAGACTGTTCATGTCTTTGTCAATAGGAAACTTACACAATCAGCAAGAGGTCAAATACTTCTTTCCTTCACTGTATATATATCTGCTTCGGTTAGAGATGTCTGTCTATATTCTAAGTTGAGTAGATCCAGATAAAAATCTGCAGTCGATTAAGTTACCTTATCCATGATCGGGCTTTAGCACAAGGAGCACTTTTGAGAAAAAGAAAATCAAGAGTAATACTGTATATATGTAGATTCTCTTGTGATAGGACACACAATAGATAGTAATAGGCAGCTGGCGCTAGATACTATTAAAAATATCTCTATGCAGTGAATGTTCAAATGATCAATTTATTTACAAAAGTGTAATAATAAAAGCAAAGAATAAAAGGAGGGAAGGGAGCTATGCGTTTTCACCGGCAGCACTTGTCCGGCTTCCTCAGCCACATGAGCCTGAGGAAGCATTTGATCATTCACTACATGGAGCTATTCAGCCCAATATTTTAATTAGTATCTAGCACCAGCTACCTATTACTATATATTGTGTGTCCTTTCGCAAGAGAATATACATATATACAGTATTACTCTTGTATTTGTTCAAACATAATATTCATATACCGTATATACCCGAGTATAAGCCGAGTTTTTCAGCACAAAAAATGTGCTGAAAAATCCCCCCTCGGCTTATACTCAAGTCACTGTCGGCACTCGGGCGCTGCGATGGCCCGTGCACTGACAGGGATGCTTCAGTTATATGCGACTCCTCAGGGAGCGCATATAGCTGAATCCCGAGTCAGCTCACAGCGTCCGGGCGCTGCGGTGGCCCAGGCGCTGTCAGCTATCTCTTCCCCTGTATGCGAATGCTCCGGAGCGCACACAGGGGAAGAGATACCACTGTGGTGCAGAGAGCGAGTGCTCCCTGCTCTCTGGACAGCCACAGACTCGCGGCTGTCCGGTGTTTCTGGCACAGGCAGCGTGTGTCATTACGCGGCGTGCGCGGCCTGATGACATCACCCGTCTGTGCCGTGAAGGCCGAGAAGCGCGCCCGGGAGGCGGAGCAGCGGGGATCGAGGTAAGTGATTGTTTTTTGGTTTTAAAATCGTACCTATACCTGCTTATAGCCTGTCTAGGGGACCTATACCTGCCTATACCTGCCTATAGCCTGCCTAGTGGACCTATACCTGCCTATACCTGCCTATAGCCTGTCGAGGGGGACCTATGCCTGCCTATACCCTGCCTATACCTGCCTATAGCCTGCCTAGGCGACCTATACCTGCCTATAGCCTGTCTAGGGAGACCTATGCCTGCCTATACCCTGCCTATACCTGCCTATAGCCTGCCTAGGCAACCTATACCTGCCTGTCTAGGGGGACCTATACCTGCCTATAGCCTGCCTAGGTGACCTATACCTGCCTATAGCCTGTCTAGGGGAACCTATAACTGCCTAGTACTGCCTATACCCTGCCTATAACCTGCCTAGGGGGACCTATACCTGCCTATAGCCTGCATATGGGGGCAATTACCTGCCTATATCCTGCCTAGGGGGACCTATACCTGCCTATACCAGCCTATAACCAGCCTATAACGACCTATACCTGCCTATACCCTGCCTATGAGGACCTATACCTGCCTATGGGGGCAATTACCTGCCTATAGCCTGCCTAGGGGGACATATAGCTGCCTATACCAGCCTATGGGGGACATTAAACTGCCTATACATGCCTATAACCTGCTTATGGGGGACATTAAACTGCCTATACCAGCCTATATCTGCCTATGGGGGACATTAAACTGCCTATGGGGGACATTAAACTGCCTATACCTGCCTATGGGGGACATTAAACTGCCTATATCTGCCTATGTAATTTTATTGGTATCTATTTTCATTTTTAAAATTCACCAGTAGCCGCTGCATGTTCCACCCTAGGCTTATACTCGAGTCAATAAGCTTTCCCGGTGTTTGTGGCAAAAGTAGGTGCCTCGGCTTATACTCGAGTATATACGGTACTTAAACAAATTATTCAAGGTGTGTGCTTTCTTGTGTTCCCTTTCTTTTAGCACCATATATTTTTAACCATCACTTAAATGAGGATAAGATCAACCTGGACTGGACCCTCTGTCTCTAGGCCTCCCATAGCAGCCACATGGGCATCCTCTATTGTAAGTACACCCTTGAAGAAGAACAATATGACAAGTGTCACAGAGTTCATCCTCTTAGGATTTCAGGTCAATCACAAAATAAGAATCCTCATCTTCTTTCTGCTCATTGTGGTTTACTGGTTTACAATGTATATGAATTTCCTGATCATCACCCTGGTGTCCACTAGCAACAACCTCCACACCCCAATGTACTTCTTCCTCACTCAACTTTCTATCAATGACATCATGTTGACCACAGATATTGTCCCCAACATGCTCAATGTCATACTATATTATAGAAGATCCATTACTGTTATTGGTTGCATGACTCAACTCTATTTCTTCTTAGTATCAGAAGCTTCTGAATGTCTTCTCCTCACAGTGATGTCTTATGACAGATATGTGGCCATCTGTAATCCCCTCCGGTACTCCTCTATCATGACAAGTACATATTGTGTCATATTGGCCATCACCTCTTGGTTGGTTACTTTCTGTGTTGAATCATTGTTCATGCTAAGAATATTGATGTCGAGCTTCTGTGGACCAAACATCATTGACCATTTCTTCTGTGATTATATTGCTATACTAGAACTGTCCTGTTCAGATATCTACACTGTCCGTTTGGAAGGTTCGTTAATAGGTATCCCATTCGTTTTAATCCCCATAATAATAATTATATTCTCATATGCTAAAATAATTGTCACCATCTTAAGGATCCCATCCAGCACTGGTAGACAGAAAGCCTTCTCAACCTGTAGCTCCCACCTCATTGTGGTCTCCATATTTTTCTGGACTCTGTTTGGTGTCTATATTTTGCCAACAAAAGGACAATCATCGACCCTCAGTAAGATCCTGTCTCTGCTGTATACTGTATTTATCCCTCTGATCAACCCCATTATATACAGTCTAAAGAACCAGGATATTAAGAAGGCTTTACATGACCTCGTTTATAAGCATCTCTGGTTCTAGAGTTCTATAGAAAATGATAGACGTGGGTTGTGTTCTCTGCTGACAATGCCTTGGACACCAAACGTTAATATCACAGTGTGAATGACCAATCACCTTGTGATTAATGAATTATTTATTTGATTTTATATAGTGCCTACATATTCCACAGCAATGTACAGAGATTGTCAGAACTCACTTCTATCCCTGTTTTTTTGTGACTCACAATCTAAATTCAGTATGAATTACGAGTGTGGGTTGAAAGCAGAGTCCCCAGAGGCCATGTCAGGTTAGGGTACCTAGAGCCCAGATTCTGGGACCAATATGTGGTCATATAAATATAACCTGTCAATTTTAAGGGTTTCAGGATGCAGTGATTTACTTAATTTGTTTCTGAACAGCATTATAAGAATGCTAACTGTTTGTTTTCCCATTGATTTGGTTTTATGAGTCCTTTTTTAATTGGGGCATTCATGGTATTTATTCATTAATTTAAATTCATTTTAGGGTAAAAAAGGAGAAAAATTGCAAATTAGTCTTTTTCTTTTTTTCTTCTTTTTTATTGTGTGCGCTGTGCTGTAAAAATAACATTGAAAACATAAAAGAAGATTGATGGCAGGAAACGTCCACATGGTCCATCAACTCGGCCCCTATATTATTCCCTTTACATGTTAATCCCAGGTAGTTGCTTTCATTTACTTGTGATTTTCCAACCACATCTGCTGGAAATATTTTCACTTTCAGAAAAGTAATATTTTCTGACATTACATCTGATCTTCCACCCAACTGATTTTAGATTCTGCCCTTCTTTTCTTTTGTTTAGTTTCTTATTAAATACATTTCCTTCCCTACATTTTATTGTCTATTTTTGGTGCAAGAACAATGTGTTTCATGACCACCAGATGGTTCTCATTGATATGAGAGGAATCTATGGCTTCAGACTACTAATTTTTCTTTTTCATAATTTCTTAAGAAATTAAAGTACACAATTCACCAGGTCCAGATGGTTTACATCCCTGGGTCTTAAGGGAGATAAGCGATGTGACCTTTTTTCCTAAAACTTATAAACTCTGAAGTAACAGTTTCTGTTCTTCAGGACTGGCGCATAGGAAATGTGGTGCCAGTATTAAAAAGGGCTCAAAAAGAGACCAGATGATTGGCCCATAAGTACACTGCAGGACAGCGGGAAAAAAAGGTTTAAGACTGAATGGAAAGAGCAAACGTGCAAGCTTGCGAGTTTGTTTTCTGTCTAAAGTGTGTTTTTCTATTAAGTGTGGGACTGTATTTTTGTAATATCCCCATGAGATCCATAATTGAAAATGTTTTCCAGTGCACATCCTGTGCAATGTATGCAATTGAACAGCCATTTGAGGGTGCATTCTGCTGTGCAAGATATGTGCCCACTGCACATTTGGATGCCCAGATACAAAATGAGCTAGTTACAACACTTATATCTATTGTCAACTTGGAAGAGAGTCTGCTCTTTACTTAACAAGCACTCGCCGGGGTAGATGCTGGGGAGGATGGTAGCATGAAGGTGCAGGAACATGAGGCAGCTTGCTGGGTTACATTCAGAAAGAAGGATAGAGGGAAAGGTGTCAGGGAGGCTAGTCCTGATCTGGCACACCCAAACAAATTTGCAAGATTGGTGGATGAGGGGGATGTCAGCTCAGAAATAGTGCTGCTGCAGCAAGACACTACCCCTGTTTGCTCCAATAAGGTGGGGACTAGGAGTACGGCAGGCTAGACAGGTATTGGTAGTTGGAGATTCCATTATTAGGGCACCATATAAGGAAATCTGTCACAAACACCAGAATCGTTGGGCAGATAGGGTTGACTGATTACTGGATGGGGCTGTTGAGAATCCACTTGTCATGATGCACATTGGCACAAATTACAAAGTTAGAGGTAACTAGAGTGTCCTTTAAAATGATTTCAGGGACTTAAGCCACAAGCTCAATGCAAGGACCTCTAAAGTAATGTTTTCTAAAATAAAGAGGGTGCAGCATTATTGGTTGACAAAATGGCAGAAATTTGGAGGAGTATTTAAACTAGGGACTGGCAGCAGGGCAGCTACACTGATAGTGTGCAAGATAGTGAAGACAGAGATCTGGGATTTAGTAGTAAATCAAGGGATGGGATGGATGGATGGATGTGGTGTAGTATTAGTTAATAAGGACAGAGTTAAAAAATTCAAACCAAAAAAATCTCTAAATTGCAGCCGACCAATGCCAGGAGTCTGACCGACAAAATACATGAACTAAAATTATTTATTGCTGAAGAAAAATATGACTTAGTGGGGGTAACTGAGACATGGCTGGACGAGAGCTATGACTGGGCAGTAAGATCTTTAAAAACATCTTAAGTGCCCACTGTGAGAGGTACAGACCTTATGGAAATAAAATAATTGTGGATCAACAGAGATGTAAAGAAGGCAATAAATAACAAAAAGAAAACATTTCAGCTATTAAAACAGGAGGGTAGTGAAGAGGTGCTAAAAAATGAAAGAAATAAAATATGTAAAATAATGACAAAGGCAGCAAACATGGAGACAGAAAGGCAGATGCCAAAGAGAATAATACTAACCCCAAAGTATAGAAATAGTAAAAAAGATTAAAACAGAAAATGTTGGCCCTTTGAGAGGTAGTGAAGGAGGTATTGTAGG
The DNA here is from genome assembly GCA_025379985.1 of Phyllomedusa bahiana. NCBI lineage: Eukaryota > Metazoa > Chordata > Amphibia > Anura > Hylidae > Phyllomedusa > Phyllomedusa bahiana. The sequence goes on from JAODAL010040759.1 coordinate 22,455, forward strand.
AGTTGATGAGGAGAAAGCAAATCTATTAAAAAAAATGTCTCCACTGTATTTACCGAGGAAATGACCTTCTTATTGTTAGCAGAGGGATGAGTTAAACTCCACCTTAAATGTTTCTTGTCTAACACAGGAAGAAGTGCTGCTCTGCTTTAAGATGATTAAAATAGACAAATCCCATTGTCTGGATGGTATACACCTCTATTATCCTAAGGGAGTTAAGTTATATGATAGACAGGCCCCTGTTCTTGATGTTTATGGACTGACTAGTAATTAGGTATGTCACAAAGGATTGGCACATAGTAAATTTTGTGCAAATATTCAAAAAGGGGTCGAAAAGAGATCCTGAAAACTATAGGCCGGTAAGCTTAACCTCTGTTTTGGGTAAAATGTTTGAAGGTTTTCTTAGAGATGTTATCCTGGACTATCTCACTGAAAATAAATGTATAACGCCGTTCCAGCATGGGTTTATGAAGGATCGGTCCTGTCAGACTAATCTCATCAGCTTCTATGAGGAAGTTAGTTCCAGACTGGATCGGGGTGAGGCACTGGATGTCATATATCTAGATTTTTCTAAAGAATTTGATACTTTTTCACATAAAAGGTTGGTAAGTAAAATGAGAATGCTTTGACTGGGGGAAAATGTGTGCAAGTGGGTAAGCAACTGGCCCAGTGATAGAAAACAAAGGGTAGTGATTAATGGTGCATACAAATTTATATTCATGGATCCCTGTTACTAGTGGAGCACCACGGGGGTCAGTATTGTGCCTATTCTCTTTAATGTATTCATTAATGACCTTACATATTGATTGCACAATAGAATATAAATCTTTAGACATGAAACTAAGCTCTGTAAAGTAATCAACACAATAGAGGATAATGTGTTATTATAAAGGGATCTGGATAAGTTGGAGGCCTGGACAGAGAAGTGGCAGATGAGGTTTAACACTGATAAATGCAAGGTTCTGCACATGGGAAGGAATAATCCATTCTATGATTGTTTTTTTTTTTTTTTTTTGGAAACACTCTGGTTACAAGTGACTGGAAAATGACTTTGGAATCTTGCTGGACAGTAAACTTAATTGTAGCAGCCAGTGTCAGGCAGAAGATGCAAGGAAAATAGGATCATGGGGTGTATTAAAAGGGGCATAGATGCACATGATTGGAACATTATTCTCCCATTATATAAGTCACTGGTCATACACTGGGCACCAGTGCACAGGAAAGACATTGGAGAGCTTGAGAACAGGACTGGGTGGACTATAATAACCAGAAAGATTAGCAAGATTAGGGTTATTTAGTTTAGAGCACAAAGTTGTCTCGGGGGCGGGACGGGGGGATAGTATAATATGTTTATAAATATAACAAAGATCAATATAGAGATCCCTTCAATTATCTATGTATACCCAGGACTGTATCTATTAAAAAGGGGGCATCCTCTATGTCTTGAGGAAAGACATAAACATAGAAAGGGATTCTTTACATAAGGAGAAACCTCATAAGTGAGTATGTGACAACTCTTTGCACAGAGGATCTCTGTCTGGGGAATTCATGACAGAGATCAAACAAGGGTTGGATACATACTCTCATGTTAATAAGTATAACAAGTTATAGTGGACCCAGGACTTCTGGTGAAGGGTTCTGGTATTAGAGATGAGGACGAATTTGTCAATAAAATTCGATTCGAAGAACCATTTCACCGAATTTTCGAAAAATTTATGTTTGGTCCCACCCCGGGAAATTAATTACGGAGAACAAGATTGCGTTAAAAAAACAGCATATTTCCAGGTCTGAACAGAGAGGCTTCTAGGGTGCTGCTAGATAGTCTGTGCAATGCTTAAATATGATTGAGGGAGCTTTGTTTGGTCTTATATAATGTTGTGTTTTTTAGTAATGACAAGCACATGACTGACTTGCACCGCTCCTCATTGGAATTGCTTCACTATAAAATCCCTGACGGCACTTAAGACGAGCGGCCAATCTGACACAATATCAACTGAAGCGGGTATGCTAGCCTAATTACACTCTTGAATGAGCCAGATCGGAAAAATTAACTTGCTGATGGGCTCTCAAGGTGGCAACATCAGTGATAGAGTGTGGTCCGGTGACCGGCAGCAGCCACGAGCAAGCATCGAGGGTCAAGAGAGTGGCACCAATGAAATTATGGAGGGTGGACAATAAAACCAGGAGCTAGAGCCACAGAGTGGAAAATAACACAGTGTTGAGGGCCCACAGGCGAGACAGCAACCCCAGCAGCAGGCATCGAGGGCTCTGACAGTGGCACAATGACACTTCTGGATCGGTCAGCAAAAAAATACAAGTAGTAGGCCAAGAAGAGTTGCCAATTACACGAGTGTGAGGAGGTCACCATAACGGCAGCAGCCACAGCAGCAGCATAAGTCAGGCAAGTGGCACAATGACACATGTGAGGTGGGGCACAAACAGGGTGTAGGACCTCTTGAAGTGGCACAAATCGACAAAGAGTGAGAAGGTCACGGCAGGAGCAACAGCATGAGCATGCAGGGAGTGGCACAATGACAGAGTTCGTTAGGTGGTGACTGCTAGCAGAGCAAACAAACAGGCAGCAGATGAGGCCAAGGAGAGTGGAAACATTGACACAGTGTGGGAATGTCACACAGGCTTACTGAACATGCAGCTGAACGCAGCATAGTGGTCATAGGGTACGGCACCATGACAGCAGTGTGCGTGAGTGTGGTGGCAAACCGAGTCCATAAGTAAAGATGGTGGTAGGCAGATGGAGAAATGTCAGCAGATGTGTGGCATCAGGCGGTTGGCGGCATCAGGAATAGTGGCACTGAGGCGGCTAGATTGAACCCAGAACATCATTTCTCAAATTTTGGGTGGGCGTCGATGGTGAGTAATCTGAGCCTAAGGCCCTTGGTGTGTGGAAAACCCTGGCCGTTTCACGCCTGATTCATCTTGACAAAGGTCAAGTGTTCCACATTTCCAGGTGGAACAAGCGGGTTCTCCTCCTGGAGTGTAAGATGGACCCCCGCCCCGCACTGAACACCCGCTCCTGATGCCAGACTACTGGCCCCCAGGGAGGACAGGCTCTCCACTGCAAACTCGGCATGTTGCCCGGCCACAGACCATCCAGTTTGGCTGCCCAGTAGTTCCAGAGGATCTTCATATACTGGGGCTGGTGGCAGTGTGCTGTCAAGTAGCCTGGACAGCTGAACTAACTGCACATGTTAGTTCGCGACTGCTCAATGGTCCTTGCTGCTGCTGCTGGCGATCTGCCCCTCACTCACTAGGGCGGGTGAAGGGAAGATGATCATCTGGTGACTCCACTGACTTAGGTTGCTGCCCTGAGGAACTGGTTCTGATCCTTCCCAAAGTCCTTCCCACAGCAGCAGCTAGGGCAGTAGTTACGCCCCCGTGACGCGCTGAGGCACCTCCCAACCCGGTCCAGACCTGTCAGAGGAGGGACGATGACCGCACGTAGGCTTCGGCCAAACAGACATAGGAGGATTTCCCTCTATAGTATTTGTGTGTGATCACTACCTCGCGCTGCAAGTATGGAAAAAGGCTACCCATTTTTGGACCCCTCGGTAGCGAGGGTCCAATCATGGTGGAGAGCCGAAGTCATCCCTCTGCCGGATTGCTGGGAACTTTAGGCTGTAACTAGCCTGGCAACTCAGCATGCTGCGGGCCATTCTGCACAAGTGACTCCCGACGGGATTCCCTGCCTCCATCTCCACTGCTATACTGCCTCGTCTTCCTCATCTCCATCTACCTCCTCCTGCTGCTCCTGCATCCTCCTCACCGTCACCTGGGTAGAAAATCATTCAGCTTCACAAGACAAGGCTTCTGCTCCAATGTCCTCCTCCTATCTCCTCCTCCTCCTTCTCCAGTTTCAGTCCCACGGACTCAGGTAGGCCGCGAGATGTAGGGCACGTCTCACGCTCCCATTACCCAGGACAGATTTTTCTGCATCTGTTCCAGGACATGAGGACAGTGAATGATGTTATTCATCCCGTAGTCATGGCGGACTGATCAAATTACGTGGCCTCCTCGAATGGCCTCCGCAAACGGCAGGTGACTCAAGAATGATGCAGCTAACTGGCTGACCATCAATGTTACACAGGGCAGTACTCCTTGTCCACCTGGATCATCAAAAAAATCGTTAATGGCCTATCTATGTTCATAGAGTCAGTCCAAACATGTGCAGGCTGGAATCTCCAAGGGTGGAAAACATTGCATATCAGCGTGTGTTGGGGGAGGCCGTTCTGCCGCTGCAACTCGGGGAGGGTGTTAATGTATTGTAGAAATGGGATGAAGTGCTATGCCAAAGTTTCAGAACATTTTCAAAATTCTTATGAGATCGGGTTTTTGAAAGACTTCAGGAAGTTAGATCACAACGAGATGAACACAGTGCGCATGCAGGGCGCATGGACAATTCCTTCCTCGGTTGCAGGCCGAGGACACCATGTTACTAACCATTGTAGTACAACATGGTTGCACCCGATTTGCAGTTGGCGCTGGAGAAAGCCACAAATCGATTTCTTGCGTGCATGTAAGGGAGCAGTTCCTCCCCTGTGTGACTTCGTTCGCCGCCGGCAAGCCAGGTGTAGAAACTGCCGTGTACACGCTCGTCGTGCACTACACATGTGGATCTGGATGAGAGCAGAAACTTGTGCACGACGGCTGAGATGGTGGTGGTGGTGGAGGAAGTGGAGGCGGACTTTGGCGCAGGCAGCAGCAGTTTGACAAACGTGGTGACGGAAAGCGCCGGTCTCCTGTCCAAGTTGGTTGGTGTGCTTCGGCCGGAAGAACTTTCTACCCAGTGGGCTGATAAAGGACATGTACTGGCCACTGACCGTAGTTACAGCTCACACGTCCACCGACTGCCGTGCACCTTGGAACTAACTGATAAGCCTCAAGAATGCGCCCACCTTCTGTTTACATATTTATGAAGTGCTGGTACTGCCTTTTTGCGAAAATAAATTACGGTTGGAAAACTCTCACCTTGGCTCGACACAAGCCATTAGTTCTCATGAATGGCTGCAGGAGAACCAATTTGGAAAGGGAGAGGACTGCCCATACCCCACACAACTTTGGGACACCGACCCCCCCCCCCCCACCCCCCCCCCCCCCCCCCCCCCCCCCCCCCCGCACGGTCAGCTTCTGAACTTAGGATGGTTGGACGCATAAGGTTGTCTATTTGCAATAGCCTCGTTGAACGCTTGCTGGCCGTCCATGAGTAGAAGGAAGCTGGAGCATCTGGAGCAGACGATGATGGCCAAAGAGAAAACAGCTCCCTTCTCGTGAAGGTGGTGAGTCTATTGACTGGCTGCAATGACATGCGTGGACCACTGGGCACTGCTGCTGCCTGCCGGCAGGATGGACCACCACATGTAAGCCACGATTCTCTCAAGGCCACGTGATGGTGACGCTGCAATGTTTGAACGCAGGGCCGTGGTGCCCAACGTTAGCTCCCTGGGCACGCTTCATTTCTGCCCACAGACTTCTACCATATACCCATATTCGGCTCATCACGGTGTTCTTTGCAAAGAAATGCCACACCACCTGAATAGCTGATTTTACAGCCAACGCTCCGAACTCGATGAGACTACATACGCCGTGCCGGCCTCGCTGATTCCTCATGCCGCTCTTTCTCGGACCTGCAATATGAATTATGATACAGCAAAATATTCTTCTTTGGCACGGTGGAAAAAACAACATTTCTTTACTGAATACAACTGCCAGAACAACACTTTATTAACCACCTGGATGTAATTGCGCCAAAAGATTGAGCAACCAAAAACTACGAGCTTTGTAGCGGTGTTAAAAACAGGCACGTGCATTTTTTTTTTACGGAAAAACCAACAACAGAAAAAACTTGTATAACTAATCTTCGGATATGAAGTTATGCTACAGCCCAATTTTCTTCTTTGGCACCTTTGAAAAAACACAGTTTCTTTTAGTAACCACATAACAGCACAACAACGCTTAATTAACCCTGGATCTTTAGATGGCACAAAAGAAATGTGCAACCAAAAATGGAAGCGGTATTTGGTTTGTAAAAACACTGTTTTACTTTAACCTGAATACCCAACAGCAACAGGTTAGATAACCTTGGTTATTCTCAATGTGCTCAAGAACTGAGCAGGGAATAAAGCATTTTAAAACTGATATGAGACTGAATTGGACACACACCTGGACTTCAATTCCAATACCCCACAAAATCGGAATTGAACGTAAGAGAAGCAGTCTCTGAGACAAGCTGTGTCAACCCCCCAAAAATCGCCTGTATATAAAAGTATTAGTTTTTTAGTATGAGATTTTCATGAGCAGCAGCGGCTTCACTACACAGCACAGTGAAACAGTGTGAAATGCCTGCGTCACGCCGGACCTTATATTAGTGCGGTAACTCAAAGAATCCCGCAGGTCCCTGATTGGCTACCACATCTCTGCACATGTAATGTAGGGCTACGCCTTTTTCTCCTCCCAGACTTTCTTCTGCCCCTTGTAACGCCATGTGCCTCGCAGCTCATTTTATCAATTAAAAAAAACGCTTCGTTCCTGCGAATCACTCCAAACTTCGACTTCGTTCAGAAACGAAGGTTTCCTGAAATTATAAACGAATTCCACATTTAGTTAGGAATCATCGCCTTCATCTAGTCTGGATACATTTCTTGATGTTATGATATAACAAGTTCTATATGTGACCAGGATTCTGGAGAGGGGGCGTTCATCCAGACATTAATTCTAATTAACAGATCTGGAGGCGGGAAGGTAATTTTTTCCCTAAAACAAGGACAATTGGTTCTAACCTCATGAGGTCTTTTTTGCACTTTCAGTCTGATTAATATCTATAGAACACAATAGGTTGAACTGGGGATTAACCCATCTGTCTTTTTTTGCCTCTACAAATTATGCTAAACTATGTATTTAATTTCTTATCTTAACCAATCTCATAAGATTCTATGACGGAGGTTGAGTTCTAGACCTCTATTTTCTAACTAATATTGTGTTATACAGTATAGTGCATAAGACATTGAGGCACCTATGGCCAAGCAACACTAAAGGGATGGAAAGTCGATAGAAATAAAATTTAGTGCATCTATTTTCCATATAGTCCAGTCTGCAGCTCAATTATATGGATTTCTCCACTTGAGGACGTGATAGGACAAAAGACATTTTTTAATGAGAAATGATACATTATATTACATATCCCCAAAACCTCCACCCATGTGTAATTGTGCACAACATAACCCTTAGGAATTCCATGAATACATATATATGTACATAAATACTTGAATAATAATTAGAATAGTTTAAATGTACAAAAAAAAACTCTAAAAAATAATAGTCAATAGCTATGAGCCTCCCTTATGTCCCTGTCAGCAGCACTCAAATCGAATTACCCTCTAGCAGCATCCCAATATATAAATTAGATATAACTCCAAATAGATTGTGTAAGTAGAAAGACCTCTGGATTGGTCCAGTGTTTTATAAGGCTCAAACTCTGAGACCTCAATAACATTCCATCAAGTTCCAAGTTCCAGAATGACCCAAGGAGATCAGTGCACATAAGGCTGTCCTATGACACCAATCATGCATGAGAGAGGACATGCACTGGGTATATGAAGCTCTTTGAGATGCAGATAATGTAATAAAATGGACACCTGGGGGCTAATTTTAAAATTTAGTTTGATTTCTCTGTCTATAAATATTTTGTGTTATATATCACATCTATTTCACTGTAAATGGGGTACTTCAGTAAACAAAGTTATATTGATTTCAAAGGAGGAGAAGAGAAGGACTAGGGAATTCTTCAGAGGAGTTATGACTAGAGATGGGCGAATTTCTCAAAAATTCGGTCGCTTTGTCCACTTCCGCCGAAATTTCCAGACAAAAAAATAACCTCTTGTTCCGGAATACTTTGTGGAGGACAAATGACGTTTAAAAAACAGCTTAATTCCAGGCTGCACAGAACCTGCAAGGGTGCTGTCAGAACGTATGATCTTGTGACCTCATGATTCTTTAATTTGCAGAGAGGGAGCTTGGGTTTCGGTCTTCATTCATTGTTGTGTTTTAGTATTGACACGCACATGACATGCAGTCGCTATTAGAAATCGCTTCACTCTAACAATTCCCTGGGCACTTAAGAGGGCAAAACTGACCAAAACAAACTGAACGCGGGAATGTTGCCCTGATAAAGTCATGCCAGCGAAAGCTGGGGAAAAAAAACAAGCCTGACGAGCTCAGGTTGGCAACATTAGTGACAGAGTGTGGAGAGCCGGTGACGGCAGGCTGCCACCAGACAGCATGAGGTCAGACCAGTGGAAACAATGACATTCTGGACTGTGGCCATAACATCAGGAGTAGGCCACGATTCGGCAACAAATGGACAGACGCTGTGGATACAGGTGACGGGCCCTGGCAGCTGCATAGTGGTCAGAACAAGTGGCCAAAATGACATTCTGGTACCCGGTGGCAAAAAATAACTGGAGTTAGGCCAACAGTGTGGGCATCAATGGACAGAGAGTGGAGGTGACGGCGGCTTGTAAACTTGCCAGAATGAGGTCTGACAGTGGCACAATGTCAGTCTGGACGCAAACGACGACGGCGGCAAAAAAAGGAGCAGGACACAGAGTGGTAACAATGACAGATGGAGTGGAGTGACGGACCGTACTCGGACAAGCAGCTTGAGTGGTAGACAGTTAAATAGAAAAAAAAAAGAAATAATATAATATAATATATAAAATTAAACAACAAAACATATAAATATAAAAATAAAATATAAAAAAAATAAAAAATACTCTGCACAATGACTTCTCTGAGAACACCCGGGTAGGCACAAAAAACAGGAGCAGGCCACAGAGTGGCAACAATGACACCCAGTGTTGTGACGGTCTACGGACAGAGCCCACAGCCTGCTGGCCATTCGAGGTGAGAGTGGCACATAGTGACATTATGGACGGTGGCCAAAAAAAACAGGAGTTAGGCCTACAGAGTGGCACCAATGACCAGTGACATGGACCCCCCGGTGACGGCGGCAGCAGAATGAGGTCAGTGTGTGGCAAATTGACATTCTGGATCGGGGTCAGGCAAAAAAAACTGGAGTAAGCCACAGAGTGGAATATATGACAACTGTGTGGAGTCCACGGCTGGGCAGCAGCCATGAGGTCAGACAGTGGCACAATGACATTCTGGAGGTGGCAAAACAGGAGTAGGCCACTGAGTGGCACAATATGGACAGAGAGTGGAGGTGACGGCGCAGCAGCATGAGGGTCAGGACTGTGGCACAATGACATTCTGGAGGTGGCACACAAAAAACAGGAGCAGGCACCACTGAGTGGCACCATTGACAGGATGTTGGAGGTGACGGCGTCAGCAGCATGAGGTCAGACAGTGGCACAATGACATTCTGGAGGTGCAAAAAACAGGAGCAAGGCCACATGAGTGGGCACAATGACACAGTGTGGAGGTCACGGCAGCAGCCCACAGCAGCGGCATGAAGGTCTGAGAGTGGCACAATGTCATTATGGAGGGGAAAAAACTGGAGTAGGCCACAGGAGTGGCACAATGACAGAGAGTGGAGGTGACGGCAGCAGCAAGGAGCAACAGCATGAGGTCCAGAGAGTGGCACAATGGACACAGTATGGAGGTCACGGCAGCAGCAACAGAAGAAGCATGAGGTCATAAAGTGGCCACTAATGGACAGAGTGTGGAGTCGTGGGTGGCCAATACCAGTCCTGGTAATGATGGTTGGTGGCGGATGGAGAAAGAAACTGTCAGCAGATGTGTGTGCCATCAGGGGGTGGCGGCATCAGAATAGTTGGCTGAGTCAGAGGTAGTTTGAACCCTGACCTCATTTATCACAGTTTGGGTGAGGCGTCATGGTGATGCTAAGGCATTGGTGTGTGGAAATCCTGGCCGATCCACGCCTGTTCATCTTGACAAAGGTCAGTTGTTCAAACATTTCGAGTCGGGACAACGCGGGTTCTACCTTGGGGTATCCTCCGCACTGACAACTCTCTGATGCCAACACGAACTGGATGGGACCCAAGGACCAGCTTCTCCACAGCAAACTCCCGGCTAGTTGCCCCGGCAACACATCCAGTTTGGCTTGGCCAGTAATTCAGCGGTATTCTAACTGGGCGGTGGCAGAGTGCTGTACAAGTAGGCCACCACTGTTGGTTAGGGTCTGCTCCAGGTCTGCTTGCTGCTGCATGCAGACCTGCCCCTCCTCGAACTAGGCGGGTTGAAGGCGAAGCTGCTCCTTCAGTGACACCAGACTTAGGTTGCTGATGTGAATGGAGCTCGGTACTGCTCCTACCCCCCACCTTCCCCCTACGACAGACCGCGGCAGTAGTACCGTGGCGCTGAAGAAACCCCCCGGTCAGACATGTCAGAGCGAGGGACGTTGCCGCACATAGGCAGCGGTTAAATGACTACGGAAGGATTTCTCCCTATTAGTATTTGAGTTTGTCCTCCTCTCAATAGCTGGGCAAAAAACAGGCTCCCATCTTTGGACGGCTAGCGTCCGGGTCCAATTAGGGTGGGAGAGCCAGAAGTCATCCCTCTGCGGATGCTGGACTATTCGGCTGTCAACTAGCCAGGTCAAACAGCATGATGCGGGGCCATCTGCACAAGTGACTCCGAGGGGCATCCTGCCTCCATCTCCACTGTATACTTGCACCGGTGCTTGGGTCATCTGCCTCGTCTTCCTCATCTCCAATCTACACTCCTCCAGCTGCTCCTCCTCTTCTTGTCAACTGGGTAGAAAATCCACTCATTTCACCAGACAATGCTTTGCTCCAATGTCCTCCTCCTACTCCTCCCTCCCATTTCAGTCCCCACCGAATCATGTGGCGCGAGATGTAGTGGCACGTATCCAGTCCCCTGCCCAGACAGTTTATTCAAGCATCTGTTACCAGGGACATGAAAGCAGTGGCATGACGTTTATTCATCCGTAGTCCTGCGACTGACAAATAACGTGGCCCTCCTCGAATTTCCTCAACAAACGGCAGGTTGTCACGCATGAGCTTGCCACTGGCTGACATCAAAGTTACACAGGGGAGTACTCCTGTCCGCCTGGATCATCAAAAAATCGTTAATGCCTTTTCTCTGTTCATACAAAAAATCGGTCCAACATGATGCAGGCTGGAATTCCAGCGGGTGGAAACATCGCATTTCACGAGTGTGTTGGGGGAGGCCGTTCTGCCGCTGCAACTCGAGGAGGGTGTTCCTGGCTTTTTAGGAATGGATGAAGAGCTATGCACAGTTTCCTGGCCATTTTCAGTAATATATGTCTGAAGATCGGTGGAAGACTTCAGAAACCTTTTCTAACAAGATGGAACACGTGCGCCATGCTGGGCACATGACCATTCCCTCCTCGGTGCCAGCCGGACAACATGTTCCTCCCATTGTCGTCACCTTGGTCGATTTGCGTTGCGGGAGAGAGGAAAGCCATTAAACATCAGACTTTCTTTGCTGCCATGACGCCGGAGCTAGTTACCTCCAATGCTGTGACTTCGTTCGCCCGATGCAGCCCAGGTGTAGAACTGCGTGACACGCTGTGCACTACACATGTGGTATGATGAGGCTGCACTTGTGGAGGCTGAGATGGTCGGGTCGAGGTGGTGGAGGAGGAGGCCGAGACATTCGGCGCAGGTGCAGCAGTTTGACAACAAGTGGAGGAGGACAAGCGGCCGTCTCCTGTCCAAGCTTGTTGGTATACTGTGACTAGGCATAAGACTTTCACACAGTGGGACGTTCACCACAGGGTCAATGTACTATGGACATGACATGTTTTTAAGGTTTCAGCTCCAGAACGTCCGCGCTGCCCTGCAATCTGGATCAAACGATAAGCTCAAGGTTGGCCCACTTCGGTCTCTACATATTTATCTGAGTGTTCGGTACTGCCTTTTGGAAAATAAAATTATGGCTTGGAACTCTACCATCCGGCTCGGCACAAGCCAATAGTTCTCTGAAAAGTGCAGAGTCCACCAATTGGAAAGGGAGGGGACCTGCCAGCCACCAACAAAACTTTGGGCAGCGAGCCACGGTCAACGCTCTTCTGCCACCTTAGGATGGTTGGACGCATTTATTGTTTTTCTCTTTGCAATCGCCCGATGAACGACCTGACTGGCCGCAATGAGTAGACGAGGAGCAGGGAGCATCTGGACCGGGACGATGGATGTCAAAGAGAAAAAGACTCCCTTCTGCACGAGGTTGTGGAAGCCTTGAATGGCTGCAATGCCATCCGTGCAACACTGGGCGCTGCTGCATGCTGTTGTTGTAGGCGGCGAGGAATGGACAACCACAGCTGAGCCACGTTTCTCCCTGGCCACCGGATGGTGACGCAGCTGTGTTGCACGGCAGGGCATCCACCTGGTGACCAACGTCTAAGCTCCCTGGCCCCGCTTCACTTTTGACTCTACAGATTCCTACACTATTTACCATATTTCGCTCCTCCGGTGTCTTAGCAAAGATCTGCCACACCGGCACGAGTATCGGGCTTTTACCCCCAAGCTCGCACTGAGTGACTACTGCCGCCGCTGCCTCACTGAGCCCCTGTGGCCATATCTTTCTTGGATCATGCCTAAGCCGGGTTTTATTACCCAGTGGACGCTTGGCTCAAACCCTCGACTGCTGCTATCCCTGCTGACTCACGGCCACACAACCCCACTTGCTGGCTCTGCCGCCGCCTGCCTGACGCGCAAGCAGACGCCTCTTCTCCTGAACGCATGATGAAGCCCCTTGACCATCACCACCGGCTCCCAAAGTGCGGCTCGGCTACATTCATCTAATTGTGTATTTCCATAGTCACTGCTGTCCTACATCACCGGTCTTGGATGCAGAGGCTGACCCCTCACAACATGACCCCATGCCACTCTCAACATCTATACTTTGCGCCTACTGCAAGAAGCAGGGAGACTATTACCGCCCCATATCCTTCGCTGACAAGTAGCTGCCTGACTGACCCTCCTCAAATGTTCTCCTCGGCTATATAGTGGCGCATGAGCCCAGACCACATAGTAGATCTCTGGCTGAGGGAAACCGGATGGGACAGAGGCGAGGTTCTAGGACAGGTGGATGGGACGACTGAACCGACCTCCCCGGCCATGCCCAACTAACGGGTTCGTGTCTGGAAGTTCCACACCGACTCTTGGCTGGGTTGTCCAAGTCATCGGGGAGGAAGTGGATGACCTAGCAACCAATAAAGAACCATTGGTTGCTAGTCGCACAGGGCCGCTAGATGACAGCGGCAGTTGGGGCCTCAAAAAAGTGACCCCTGCTGCGCGCCCCCTTGCTGGCTGCACCTGGGCCCTTCTCCACAATATTTTGTCCCTCTGCCACTTGCAGTGAAGAGCCTGCCACCTCTCTGTCTGACATACTGTTTGTTCTAAAATGTACGACACTGTTTTGATAAGATATCTGTATATGAAAATACACACCCTTTTTTGATCCAAATGAACCCACTAAGAAGCTTGGGTAACCTTGGTTAAATTGCGCTCCACAATGGGCGGGAAAAAAATTGACTTTATGTGCTTTTTAAAAACTCTTGTTTTTTACGAATGTAAAGGGTTAATTAATCTTCGTTTTTTGAATTATGCTACAGAATTTCTTCTGTCGGTGAAAAAGAAAAATTCTTTTTCGAGTTCAACTGCAAAAAATACTTAACAAATTAACCCCCGAATGTAAATTTCGCCAAAGAATTTAGCCCCCACAAAAATACTAGCTTTGAGTAGTTTCCCAAAGCATTATGGAAAGGGGCTGAAAGCCCACAGCGCCCTGTTGGTTGTAACAAATCCTCAATTGCTTTTGACCCACCGAGCTTGAGAAAGCAAAAAAGGGTTTTTTAGCCAAGGGCCGATCTCTCATCTACAACAACGCTGTTTCGGGATTTTTTTTCCCCTTTTAGGCAAGTAGAGAAGATATGGCTGGTGTGTGGGAGCAACGGTAGCTCAGGAAGGCAAACTCTCCTTAAGGAGAGCACCGAACAACGGATTGTAGAGTTTTTTTTTTCCTTTTCCCCTCTTTCTTAGCACTCATACACAAGGCATTAGGGAAAGGGGCTGAAAGCCCACAGCGCCCCTGTTGGTTTAACAAAACCCCAATTTGCTTTTGGGCCCCCGAGTCTTGAGAAAGAAA